>JZKD02S1673308.1:716658-738178 GCA_000966675.3 Picea glauca
AAGCTCTCCCAGGAATCTCCCACGCTCACTACACACAGACCCTCATTCCCCACATGCCTGTTCCACCCCAGGAGAGTGCACCTTCTCTGTCACCTAGACAGTCCTTCGGTTGCCATTCTCCCTTACCTTGGGTTACAGGAATAGACCGGACCGGAATTCTCTGGGCTCCAAGGCAGCTACAGGGATTCCTTCCAGGAGTTCTCTTCTCCCTCTGTGCACTTCCTCACCTGGAGGAGTCGCTCACAGGCCCACAAGCCTCACGCAGTCCAACACTACACAATCACAACATTCCACAGGAAAACACAGACAAGGCTTTCCAAAAAGGTTCAGCTGTCACAGGATAATCTCACGGGATGATTTTCGGAGCAGGCTCCACGCACAGGCTAGCTCAGCATTTCCATACAGCCACAAGGTTCTTCCACCCGAGTTCAACACAGGGATTTTAGTTCAGGAAATGCGCACACGGAATTTCTCAGGAACAGACACAGTCTCCACGCTCACTGGACCAGGGTGTACACACATTCCTCCACCCAACACAGGCTAACGGTTTCAGAGATAATCTGGATATTCGGCAGAGGTCGTACCGGTTCCACGCACAGGGGTTCTGTTCAGAATGGAGGCGAGAGCCCAGTCTTGGCTCCGTTCAGGGTTTTTATTTGCATGCACCAGGGTTGACACTTGTCACCCTAGGAACTGCATGTTTTCCAATCCGTACACCTTCCTCCCACCACTTGGGAACTCACGGGTCCCTCCAAAGGAACTTAGAATAAAAGAATGTGCACATGGATTTTTTTTAGGAATAATAATAAAATATTATTCCAGGCCTAAGCCCCCTAGGCTTAGCCCCTAGGCTCCACCCTCAGCCCATTTCCCACCTTCCAACCCCTAGTTCCTTGCCCACTCTGTGGACGCTCAGTCCCCCATCACTCTTTCATCGTGGACAGTCTGCACTGGTGGTATTTATATTTTATTAATTGACCTGCATACATACAAGTACATCAACAGGCTCCTGGTCTTCAGCACTTAGGCTCCTTGGCCTAACAAAACTCATAAGCCTACATCTTATTCAAAACTTGGCTCACCAGCCTATAGAACATATTTACAATTCTTTGCATATAACATGATCTGCAACGGGGCTCGGCCTTGGGGACACTACAGTTGGTGAGACTGCTACCTGAGGGATTTGGGTAGGTCCTTTCCTAGGTCCAACTGAAGCTTGATATTCAACTTTTTAGATGATTCCGTCTATGAAAGTGCTTCTCCTAGGGAGCACCGGGCCCTGGGCTTTGGTCATTTTTGGTGGGGGTTTTGTTTTTTCAAGATCTTTCTTCTTATTCATACACACTTCATGCAAAAAGAAATTCAAAAATAAACACCTATGCAACCTCTTAATGTGTCAACTGGAGGTAGGTGTTGGCATAAGCATCTTAATTGTTGCCTGCGTAGGTTCTTACATTCCGTCTTCAATACCTCGTCCTCCAGAGACACAATATATGCTACCTTTGACATTCTCCTTGGCAACGACACCAAAATGTTGGGCTCTAAAGATGTCCTAAAAACAACCCTAGTTTAACATTAATTTATCAACCCGAGGATTCGTCTTTTATCTCAAGAACATCAACAAAGTCTATGCAGATATCTTGTAGAGGCTAAAATCGTGTAGCTAAAGAAAACCTGAGTTTATCCACAATCAAGTTCCTCAAATGTTCATTTAAAGATTCTAAGACTAAGATCTTATTTAACAGAATTGAAATCTGATTACTAACATGTTGTGAATGAAAAGGAACTAGCTAATCTGTTGAATTCATTTAACTAAGAAGCAATGATTGAATCTAAGTAAAAGACTTGCAAAATTAACTATTAACTATGAATCGAATTGTTGGAAAGGAAATAGTGAATTACTCTAATGGAAAGAAACAACAATTATAATCTAATCAAAAGGGACAACAAATATAATTGAACGGAAACGAACAACAATTGTAACTTTAACTGAAAGGAATGGCAAATGTAATCTATTTGAAAGGAACAACAAATGCGAATATAAGTAAAAGGAACAACGCGTATGAAAATGTGAGGAACTATCAAGCAACAAAATACAATAATGGAAGTTGGAATCAACAATCATCAACACTCAAAAGAAATGTCTATCTTCTGTATGCAAAACAATATGAAATCATTAACATGCTTATGCATTCATCTTAACTATTGGGAAAGAGAATTGAATCGCAAAACAGAAATCAAACTGATACAATTACAGCTGAAACAATAGCTCCTTTAGACTGGGTCCTTGGTCCTTAGAAGCACTGCTACTAGAAACTCGGTATGTAAAAATGGTGAAAACGATCAAATCTTTTACTAACTTCATAGCTGCTACATCATTCACAAAAACTTATTGCGTAGAGTAATTCTGAGTCTAAATACTTGAACACAATTCTTAGATTGTCTTTTAGGATCTATTATCCTCTATATATACAATAATCTGAGTAAATCAAGACATCGTGAGGATCGAAAGACCCTTATGATTTCTTTACTATTATAAAGTTACAATATAGAAAATCAAATCATCTTTAAAACTGCTTTGCACAAAAAGTCCTTAACCTCCAATAGCTCATGCATCTTCAAGATTTCCTTTGCTATTTCGGTTTTCACAATATTTATCCAATCCTGTAACAGAATAAAACAATTCCAATCGTATTTTAGAATATATTCAGCATAACTTCAATGATATCACTAGAAGACATATTAATCATTCTCTATCTTATTTATCCCTAATTAACAGAAAAGTCAATCAAGATTGTATCATGAATTGTGGGAATAAGGAGGATATTTGTACCTTTTTCATAACCCAACAACAACCAATCTTGGAAAATCCTTTTATGAACCTTCTATAGTATCCTACTAAGCACATAAAGGATCTAATATCATATACATCCTTTGGGATAGGCCATTCCATAATAGATCTGATCTTGTCAGGGTCTAGTGCCACTCCTTCTTTAGAAATAGCATGGCCTAAGTAATGGACTTGCTTCTGGAAAAAATCATACTTGCTAAACTTAGCATAGAGATAATGCTCTCTTAGTACTTGAAGTACAAGTCTAATATGTTCTTCATGCTCCTCTTTGTTCTTGGAGTATATTAGGATATCATCAATGAAAACCAATACAAATCTGTCTAGGAATTTGTTGATTACATTATTCATCAAGCACATAAAAGTGGCGAGGGAATTGGTTAATCCAAATGGCACCACCAACAATTCATAGTGACCATATTTGGTCCCAAAGGCTGTTTTTTGGATGTCTTCATCCTTGATTCAAACTTGATGGTATCCATACCTTAAGTCAATCTTTGAGAAAATAGAAGCACCCCCCAATCGGTCGAACAAGTCATCGATTCTTGGTAAGGGGTACTTGTTATTTATGGTGGTATTATTGAGTTTTCTATAATCTATGCACAGTCAGAGTGTGTCATATTTCTTCTTCAAAAACAAGACTAGTGCTCCCCATGGAGACACATTGGGCCGTATGTAGCCTTTGTCAATCATTTACTTTAGTTTTATCTTGAGATCAACTATCTTGGGTCTAGTCATCCTATAGGGTGTCCTAGACACTGGCACTACTCATGGTGCAAGTTCTATCGAGAAGTCAATGTCTCTTCTTGGAGGTAGACCTGGTGCCTCTTTTGGAAACACGCCTCTATACTCTCTTAATATGGGGTAGTCCTCTAGGTTTGGTATGTCATCCTCAACATATTCCAACACTTGTATTTCATATAGAGGACATCCCTTTCTGTAATATTTTTTCATTTGAAGGGATGATATTCGTCTCACTGAGATAGGCTTTTGAATCCCATGGAGGGTCATTTTTCTCCCTTCTTCACTCTCACACTCCAAATTTTTATGGTAACAGTCCAATTTGGTTTTATAAGTGTCTAACCTATCCATACCAATCAACAGGTCATAAGATCCTTGAGGAAGTATGTTAAGGGTTGCTTGGGTGGGAAATCCATCCATAATGAATTGGAAAGCTGGTATGACCTCTACTACTTTTATTTTGGTGCCAGTGGCTAGTTGTACCAACCATGGATTAACATGCCTAACTAGTTGTAGTTTACACTTATCAAGAGTCTGAGGGGCTACATAACTCAAATTAGAACCAGGGTCAATTAAAATAGAAACTGCTGGTGATCATACCTTCCATTTCTAACACTGAAGCTTGGTGGTCGGCTTGTTTATTATCCAAAGATTCATAAATCCATGGCATGCTCCTAGCCACATCATTGATTGTGATAGCTTCTTGGATATTGTAGACTATTCTACTGTTCTGTTGTTTGTGTGGAAAATCCCTCAGAAGATGTTCTTCTCCACAACCCCAACATTTCAAGGGTTCCTTCTTTGGGTTATCAGTCTTTCCTGGGGTTGCTCCAAAAGGTTTATTTCCACTCTGGGAGGGGAAATTTTGCTAATATACACTTCTAGTAGGAAGGTTTATCCTAGAGTCTTTCCTATAGTTCTTAAATCCTAAGGATTTGAACCCCTTCTTATTGAATCCCGAAATACTCTTCTTCTTCCAGTCCTCGCGAGGTTTTTTTTGACTCCCAAATTGTTCATAACAATACCTTGCCTTCTGGATAGTGTCTTCTAAGGTATTTGGCTCGTTAAACTCAATCCTATTCCAGTAGGTCTGAGGTACCCCACTGATAAATCGTTTTACTTTTACCTTTTCATCCTTTATGTAGGGTACATACCTCAGCAAATCAAGGAACGTATTGACATATTCCTCTATGATGAGTTGTCCCAGATTGAGTTCATATAACTCTTTAGTCTTCCCATCAAAGCATTTCTCTGACGGATACTTCTTCTTGAAGTGTTTCTCAAATTGTTTCCATGATAAGTCTTGATCATGGATTTCTTTCACATTCTTAAGGTCTTCCCACCAAATGGAAGATTTTCCATTCAGGTTGAAGATGGTTGTTCGAGCCTTCAAGTTTTCAAAGTAGTCATGGACTCTGAAGTACATCTTTAAACCAAGCAGCCAAGGTTCTGCCTCTTCCCCTTTCTCAATCACTCCATTGAAAGAGGGTGGTTTGGATTTCTTGAACTCTTCAGGGTCATGACTTTTGGAATTCTTTCGCTTCTTTCCTTTCCTTTGAGAATGTGAGCTAGTTTTTCTACTAGAAGATCCCTCGGAGTTGTCAGTTTCTTTTCCAGAGAACTCTCCCGATGAGTGTCCCCTATCTCTAGGTTGGACCTTCCTCAAGGTACTCCTCCCATTGTGGCCTCTTATGGGACCACGTTTTCGTATCTCAGGTTAACTTTGACTTCTCTTTGTATGTCATTGGTCCACATGACTGGTTGCAGGTCCATGTTGTAGTTGCCTCTATATATCAAATAAGCTCTACATCAATATTGCATTAATTTCTATTTTGTTTTCTTTCTCTTTTATCAATATCTAATTGTCGGCCTTGCAACTCTGCAATTCGGCCATGAGGATCCTTATTGTTTTAGCCAGATCCGGAGGGGTTTCCATCACCCTCCTTTCGTCATATTCTTCATCTCTATTGTGGGATCCCTCCCCCACTTCATGGTGTGTCACCATCCTTTACACTTGTAGTTTTCCCGTGATTTACTAACTGCTTAAGTGATGACAAAACACTAATTCTCAACCAACAGTCTATTAGTTTACGAACAACACACAGTTCATATTTCTTAAATACACACACATAGAAGAAGGTTTCATTCTTTTCTTCAGTAAAATTTTAACCATACTTTTTAGGAAATAGGTAAGATAGGGCGTCACCCTTAAAGTTCTTTAATTATGGTTTTTATGCAACTCGTCCATGAGCCCAAGAAGGCCAAGTGTTGTAACCATTCTCTGATACCAATTTGTAACACACTCGACTCCTTAATACTCTTTTAAGGGGTGGGGCATCATAAATTCATTTTTCCTTAACTAATTCATCCCGAATCATCTCTCTGAAATGATTCATTCTCTTCTACTTGCCCATAGATTTCTAATGATTGCTACTAGATTCTAAACTGACCCTTGGTTTATATCTTACGACTTCCCGAAGTTCTTCGGGCATTCGTTGGTTAAGGGCCACGTGACACCCCCATGGCTTCAACTTGTTAGTATCATCTATTGGTTCCTACCTCCCATAGGAAAGGTCCATCCATCAACTAATCTGACGATTGGCTTATCCCTCATCTGACATGCAGACTAGTGGGGAATTTAGAGTTCAACACTTCAGCATTGAACGTCTCCTTGCTATCTACGCACGAGACCTCCTGAAGTCTCGAAATTATGAAGTCTCATAATCTTGCCACATGGTTTTGACCTTCAGACCTTTTTTGTCTCTCTACAATGCTACATCCCAAATCCTTTGGAGTCCCAAAGTCCCGGTATCCTAGATTCTCGATCACTTCACCAACCATGTTGGCTAGGTGGACACGTACCAGGAACTGACACGTAGGAGGGGTCAGGGTGACACGTGTTATGTTCCACTGGGCCTATAGGGTATGTGATACACATGAATCTGGGTGACACATGGCACATTAGTCTGGGGTCCACGCCACCTTGGGTGACATCACTCCACCACATCACTCTGGACTGACAACCTTCTAACATTCCTCAAATCTCACGGTTGAGATATGGCCATGTAGATTTATAGATCTATGGATCTTCTTACCTCAGGTATTTTGCATTCGATAGTTTTCAATGCAAACTCCTCTTTTCTTCTGAAGTGCCCAATCTCTGAACTAAAGGGGCTAGCACCATGCGTCCCTGGTATATCGACAGTTGGGAAAGAACCTGAAGGATCCCTCGATCTACGGTTCACGATTCTTCATGGCTCCGACCCTCAAGTTTTTGGATCCCGATTTAGTTGGTAATATAGGCTCACCTAACCACCTGGGGGACTTCCCAATGTTGGTCAACCTTATGGGTAACCGTAACTCTCGGTCGCATTCGACCAGTTTATGACTATGGGGGCTGACAATACTCTGAAGTCCCAAACTTCCAGAGCTCCGAAGCAGAAAGGACTTAGCTCCCTTAAGCTTAGCCTAAGGTTACTAGGGGTTGATCATATGGGGTCTCCAAATAGATCTCATCCATTCGTCTTCCATACAAAAGGGTCTTCCCTTTGAAGAATTAAATATCTCTATCCTTCATGAGCTTCATCAATGATACCGTTAAGGGTTTGGGCATGATATCCTGGTCACACATCAAGGAGTTTGAAGGGGATAGTTGTTATAATATGATGGATGTGCTCGTTTTACCGTAGACAATATCACTATTATCACCCAACCATAGGTCGAAGCCACCGTCCGAGCACCTTAACCTTGACAGAGAGTCATTATGGAAGCAAACCCTAGGCTAGATAGCCAAACAAAGCATGGCGCACCTTTCTCCAAGGGTTGATCACAAAGTCCAACCCATAACCAAGAGATAGTCCAAGACAAAACTAAAATCTACTAGCTGCAGCAGCTGCAACGACAACTCTCCTCCAAACTTGTGCACAAACTAGCCAACTGCAGTCCGCACAAGTGTTTCTTCTGCAGTTCTGAGAATGCCTGCTAGAATGAAGACTGGCCTCCTATATTTATACTAAATCTGGCAAACTTCCTGGGCCGACTTCTCATTCTGGGTACTAATTCTTTAGTATATATTATTTCCTTTAGCCAACTTCTTCTCTTGGAGGATAATAACCTAATACAAGTCATTCCCTTGAACCAACTTGTCTTCTACGGTTATTAACCAATCAATTAGGGTTTCTTCTTGCTTCTCGGAATATCCTATTCTCGTCAGGTTTACACGTGGAGGTAAATAGATCCCGCATCTACCATAATATCAACACTCCCTCCTAGCTAGGGAGGTATTGAAGGTAATGGTATCGAGCACAAACATACCATTCACCTTGTAGCATCAACATAGTCGTATAGACTATCTCATGACTATACTATGAGCACCATCATCACTATCAGTGTCATCAACTGCATCATCTCTCGAAAACAAACTCCATCTGAGTAATTAGACATGATGTTGGATAACTCACTTACTCCACAGAGTGACACAAGAGCCATTCTTCTAATCTGTACATATGTCTTAGAAGAATAAATGTCCTAAACCATTTTTCGTCTGGGAAATCTCTATTCATTGATCATCCATATAGTTGATAATCATTTACAACACTACTGATAGTATTCAAGGCAATCAGAACAATATCATTCAATAGAGCACAATTGTGTATATCCATAGTAGTAAACAACTACAATCCGATGGTACACTACCACACCAAGTAGCACACAGATATTTGATCAGTGATGTATAGTCACAATCAATGGAACACATCCACCAAAGTAGCATACATCTATTGTCTAAAGACATACAATCTCCATAACAATCATCTGATATCAACCTTCACAGAAAACATTGTTATGATATAAAATGAATCATATGGGCCATTCTTCCACTCACATCTATGAGCTCTGGAAGAGCATCTTCCCTCAGAGTAGAAAATAAATGATGGGCTATCTGGACTATTATTCTCAAGAAAGGAAGAATAATTGTCCTTATTTATGAGCCTGGACCATTCCCTATCCTGGTCCATTCCTCCGACACTAAAAAAAGTGCAACCTGGAGAGAATGAGTCTTCCCTAGGGAATTCCTATCCCTTATTGCTGAACTTGGACCATTCACCTATCTGGGCCATTCCTCCGGCACTAAAAAAAGTGCAACCTAAAGAGAATGAATCTTCCCTAGGGAATGACTGTCTGGACCATTTCCTAAGGAAATGATTGTCTTGCACCAACCTCCAAAATAGATTATTCTTCAAAACTGCTCACAAATGTGAGCTTCGAAAGAATGACTGTCCCGCGAGGTGGACCAATATTTTTTACCACTACTGAGAGTGACTGTTAAGAAGTGAGATTGTCCTAGACCACTCCCTGTTTTAACCACAATGGGAAATCGTTGTCTATGGTACATCAACAATCCATCGAACCATTTTCATTACAAAAATGATTGTTAGATCTAGACCATTTTCTGAACTAGAAAATGTCTGTCCATCAGAAATCTCAAACCACTTTCTGAACTAGAAAGGAATTGCTCATCCTGGACCATTTTTCGAACTAAAAAATTACTATCCATAAGTCAATAATACATTAGTGCTCCCTCCCAACTTGGGAGTCATCTCTTCCTTTTTCAATAAGGAATTCATCTCAACAAGATCCATCTTGAATATGCAAACTCTTTCATCTTGGACAAAAGCTTTACCAAAATGTCTACTTATCTTCTCATCTGTGGAGATATATATTGGAGAACCACTTTCTCTTTTATGGACTTCATCATGGAGAATGTAATTCTTCATCTCAATGTACTCCGGTCTTTCTAGAACACTGGTTTTCTCTGAAGGCTTTGTATAGCTCTGATCATTACAGTATAACATTGATCATTACAGTATAACATAGTTGAATTCAGCTCTTTTGTTTTCTGCTAGCTCATAACATTGTGGCAAGGCTCAAACTAGAACATATCCATGTGCCACTTCTTCTTTCATCATGATAGTTTGTTATGGATTAGCAATCCATCATCCTGGACTTCTGAGTAACCATTCTGACTTTTATCATAGAATATTTTCACCATGCTTCTGCTGTGCATGAGAGGCTTTGTACCAAGTTGTTTGAGTTCCAACAAAATCTTCTTCCATCGGCCTATAAGAGTCTCTTTCTGGTATACCTCAAAGCCTTGAGGTTGCTCTACATATGCACTTTTTTCAATTGTTTTGGAGAACATTCTTTGCATTCATCTGATTTCAATTCCAACCCATGGATATTGCAGACGATATAATGGCTCATGTAGAGGTATGTCTGGTTTATTTGAACAAGCAATCATCATAGTCTTCTCCCTTCATCTAGGAGAACCTCTAGTTCTGGATCTCCCAATGCTTACATTCATAATTCTTTCATACATTGTTCTTCATCATAACTTTCAGTTCCACTGCTTGATTTCTTTTAGTGAGTACATAGAAGGCTGGTAGTCTTGTGATTCACGATACAATGACTGGTTGTTCTGGATTTTCTTTCTTTCTTGGAATCTTCATGTTCTTCCTCATGTTTCTCTTTAGCTCTTGAGTTCATGGAGTTTTCTATATATTTTATGCCCTGGAGATTCCAACTTCTTCCTTTCATCATAGGATCATGGATGTGGATGGACAACTAGGAATACTTTTAGGCTTCTTTTCGAACAAGGATTCTTCTAAAGTCAAACTGAACACGTACTTCTTTTAATGGTTGCTACCATGGATATACACTTCATCATCTTTAATGGATCATAGGATTAGTTCCCTCCTAATCTTTGTTGCATGTATGAGTGCATGTTTTTATTTTGGAAGTATATAATCGGCTCCCTCCATCTAATATAATCCACGCTTTTGTCTGCATCCTTATTTCCTTCTGCAAGGTGTCATAATTATTTATCCAACTTCCTCTTGATTGTTGACTTCTTTATGTCTTTACTTCTTCTAGGTTTCTTCAAGATTGATTCTGAATTCGACTTATCTTTCAGTTGTTACTTATGTAATAACTTCCACATGAATTGTTTGATTTTCTTCATCCTTTCATGTGTATTGTCTGACTTGTATTCATAATGATAACAATCATTATCTTGTTGTTTCTTCCATAGGTATAGTTTATGTTTGAACATATTATATTATAAGAAATATATATGCAAGATATGTACAGAAAACATGGTATGTACAAGAACTATGAAGAGTATTGTTACCTTGTCTTTAAAAGAAGAAGTTTGTTTTATCCTGCTTGGTCTTCTTTGTAGGTTCCTTTTCTTCAGCAACTGATGCTTCATGTGTCTCCTTCCTTTTCTTTAGCTCGGGACAATGATTCTTGTAGTGACCATACTTTCGACAATTGAAGCATTTTATTTCTGACATATCTTTCTCTTGATTTGGCTTCTTCCTTGAACCAAACTTCCTTTTGTTCTTGGAATTCTTGAATCTTGTTGTGAAGGCTTGATCATCGTACTTATTTTTGGGTTTCTCTTTTGCACTGATCCTTGATTCTTCTTGATCACAACAAGTCCAAAGTTCTTCAAATGTAGGATACTCCTTCCTTATGTTCATGCTTTCCGCAAATGCATCCCATGTCTTGGGAAGATCATTGAGTACTATGTTTATTGATTCCTTCTCTGAAATGATCTCTTCAATATCTTGTAGTTGATCTATTAACTGAGATTCTCACAAAGTATGATTTTATGTTGTCATCATCATTCATCTTCATGTCACGAAGCTCATTCTTCAGACTCATTACTTGTCCAATGTTTCTAACTGAGAAGAGGTTTGCTAGGGCATCATACATATTCTTAGATGAATCAAGATGGGAGATGTAAGGTATCAAGTGGTATTTTATAGAATCCACTATGATACTCATGTCATTTATGTCATTGTCTTTGAACTTCTGCATTACTGCAACGTTCTGCGGTTTCTTCTCTTTTCTTCTTCAAACTCTAGTTCCACGATCTTTCCTTTCACGATATCCAACACTTTATTCTTGGCAAGGATGAGGTCACTCCTTGTCTTTGATGATCTGAAGTTAGAAGCTCCATCTAACTTGTTTTTTGAGTTCATAGAGTAAGTCATGGCTTCTTTGACTTGGTCAACCCTAGATTTGACCAAAAAACTCAAACTTGACATCTTGGCTTGCTGAGAGTATCGGGAGATGTGTTAGGCTAGGGCGCACTGGTGTATTTGGAAATTAGGTCAATCCCTTCACTTAAGGTGCCTCAACTAAAGGATTAGGGTTTCTGCAACTGCACCTGCTAGTAACCCTAATGGCAGTACTTTGGTGACTGCTCCTACTAGAAACCCTAGCGACATTTATTTCAATGAGCTTATTATCCTTATGCATATGATCCCTTCCAGTGGTTATACTGAATGAAGGAGGTGTGGGCCCATAACCTATCATAATATGATGGATGTGCTCGTTTTACCATAGACAATATCACTATTGTCACCCAACCATAGGCCAAAGCCACCCTCCAAGCACCTTAACCTTGACAAAGAACCATTCTGGAAGAAAACCCTAGGCTAGATAGCCAAACAAAGGGTGGCACACCTTTCTCCAAGGATAGCGCACCAAGCAAGAGATGATCAAAGAGTCCAACCTATAACCAAGAGATAGTCTAAGCCAAAACCAAAATCTGCTAGCTGTAGCAACTACAACGACAGCTCTCCTCCAAACTTGCGCACAAACTGGCCAACTGCAATTCGCACAAGTGTTTCTTCTATAGTTCTAAGAATTCCTGCCAGAATGAAGACAGGCCTCCTGTATTTATACTAAATCTGGAAAACTTCCTGGGTTGACTTCTCATTCTGGGTACTAATTCTTTAGTACATATTATTTCCTTTAGTCGACTTCTTCTCTTGGAGGCTAATAACCTAATACAAGTCATTCCTTTGAGCTGACTTTTCTTCTAGGGTTATTAACCAATCAATTAGGGTTTCTTCTTGTTTCCTGGAATATTCTATTCTCTTTAGGTTTACACATGGAGTTAAATACCTCCCGCAACTACCATAATATCAACAATAGTCTCATTAGACGGATATGACCAAATTGACGCAACACTTTCCATCTCGGTCGTCCTATGGGTTTATGTACCAAGGCACCTTGAAGGCTAAGTTGGGGCACATAGAAAATCAATCAGAATCATAAGTTCACAAGAAGACAAACACATATATAAAACTTAACCATTTCAATACAAAAACCATTTATAGATATATAAATACACACATGCATCCATTATCCAAAATTCAAAGCACAAAGCATGAAAACACTTATCAGAACCAAAAGACGTGATGTGACTGCTGAAAGGGATACCCGTTTCCACCTAACTATAGGCTCAGTCACTCCTAATGGATTTACCACAAGCCACCAATGAGCTATACCATGATGCTCAGAGATATAATCCTTTCTTCCGGCTCAGTGACAGCAGGGACGGAGGTTACTCTCCTCCTCCCGTGGGATCTTGGCAACGATTTCCAATATACCAAGCAAGGAGGACCGCCTAAGTACTTCCTCAGTTACTCAACAACCTCATTCATCAGCTTGTATCATAACCCTACTAGCCATTTCCTGCAACCAGAGCATGCTCATTTCTTAGTTCTTTCTTGAACCCGAGAGATTAGTCTCTCGTCTCTGCACTCTTCGCAGGTCTTCCTCTTCCCACCACACCTTCCTTTATTTCCTTCCTCATCAATAGTGTGTGTGGCTCGAATTCCCAGTCTGTGGTCAGGTATGAAAGCCTTACAGATGGGTTCTCTGCCCCATCCCCTCATTAACTCTTGAGGAGGTCTCCCCACCTACCAGCCTGACTTTAATTCATTCCTGGGTTAGAGGATTGTTCTGTTACTAAGAAATTAAATCCAGTAAGGTACTTGTTTGGTGGAGGTTAACACAACCATTCCTGGTCCCCTTCACCATCTCTTTCATAGCATTTGTGGTCTCTCTTATCACACCCCCCTTCTAGAAGTCATGCAACACTTATCCATTTTCTAGTAAATAACATAATTTATATTCATCAACATTTTATACAAAGGTCCATCAAATCAGAAATTCACACATATTGATTTTTCCATAGTCTCTTGGCCAATATAGTTATATTTACATACTGGGGGAAACAGGGTGTTACAAAAGTGCTCAAAAATTCTAGTAGTACCTATATAACTAGTTAGAGGCAAAGGATTCATTCAATAGGTCATTTTTGGTGGTTCAAAGTGTTTTTCATGGCCATATAAGACTATAATATTCCTTTAGGTCCTAAACCTTGGGTTTGTTCCCCTAGCCATATCCAATTTTCAGAGACTCATACTCAATGTTCAAAAAACATAATATTGACTATCCCCATTAGGATACCAAGGTCACACTTTAAAATTCCTCTTTGGGTTAATATGTTGTTGATGTCCCTAGATGCCTACAAGTTTTCTTCATCACATTCTTGTTAGACCTACCTTATGAATGATTAGTAAAAGAACACTAGTACAAACTGAGATATACAATCTAAAAATAGATAAATAAATTGTTTTCATTATGTTATGACCATTGTACCCTACACAAATGAAAGAACTTGTAATTTCAAGGATACAATGACTTTCATAATTTAAAAAAATATAAAATTAACATTATAGATTTTGAAAAAATATCCCTACACAAGAACAATGTGTTTTATACAATTCTACAATTTTTTTAAGGAAATTCCATCATTTAGGTACTCAATACCTCCACAAACAAAAACATATGCATTATAATTTTCATGAAAAATAGCATACCATTGTTATAAAAACTCAAATTTCACATAGTCATACACAAATTCTATAAATAAAATTATATATTGAGAAAGCTCATTCAATTTCCTGCATTTCATCTTTTTACACCATATTCAAATTCATTGTGAAAATACCTTGAATCATCCCTCAAAGTTAACATACTTTTTTGTTTTCCATGTTTGCATTGCTAATAATGCATCGTGAGAGACCATCATTAGCTTACACTAACCCCCGTCTAAAACAAAGAAAGAGAAAAAATGTTAATGAAAGGGATCATTTTACCATTGAAAACCATGAAATGGAAGCAATTGAGTGCACTGAGATTAGAAAAGTGATCTACAAACCAATACGGGGGAGATGTTTTCATGTAATGTTATACTACGTTACATGACAACAAAAAAACTAAATAATACATAAACCAATGTAGATCCATCTTAAGCTTGTATCTATCAAGCACCGAGAGGGATCGAATTTCTTAAGGTGTAAATTTTTGTATCATTTAATATGAAGGAATTAATACTTTACATGGAATGAAATGATAAAAAAAATTACACCTTAAGTAATTTGATCCCTCTAGGTTCTTGATAGATCCGAGTTCAAAAAGGATTTACGTTGGTCTTATGATAATGATTAGCATTACAATCCCTCTTTCTTTTTTGATATTGATTAAATATTGCATTTCTTTATCCATATTCTACTTAGTAAGAAGACTGTGGTTACTAACCTTTCTTAACTCTAAACCATGTTTTTCCCTCCATGGTGATTTGCATGCCCATAGAAGCACCTTTTAAGGTGCTACATTAAGAATTTAACAAAAAAAATTCTATCGAATTAAGTATGAGAAGAAAAATTTTGAACCATGTCGTTGAATTTTTTTTTTTGAGTTATCTTATTAGTCCTTGACCTTTAGGCTCCAGGGACTATTAGTAATCTATTAGTCAGTATTATGGTATTAATTTCATGTAACTCAATGAAAACAAACCATTTTAACCAAAGTTTTGACAGATTCCTACAATTTTCCAACTCACAGTTCATTTTTTATCCAAACATTTTAGTTTGAGGTCTTATTTGGCCTCATATTGAGGCAAGAGGCTTCAAACTTAGGAAATGATATATTTAGGAAGCAAGGTGGATTAATGCTAATTTTCAAGTTAACATTAATTCCATACATTAAATGTTTAATGTTTCTGGACTCATAACCCATAACCCATTGTAATGTTTGGGGTGGCTTTGGTGTCTCATAGTGGCACTGGGTAAGACTTCCACTTGGTCACTTCCATGTTGCTTGCCACAAAGATATTTCCCTCCCCATTTTTATTTTTTGTTGTGTTTTTCCTTTTTATCAGTGTCCCAAATATGATCCCCGAGAAATGGGTATCATCTGCAACTGGTACCCATCTTCTCAAACCAATCCTCTTCTTCCTGGAAGATTAAAAAGAGTAGAGTGATCATGTTGCTCATTTTTTTTATCTATCAGTAACAATTTTGAAATAATTCATTTTCTAATTGCAATGAGTGATCCTAATAATCAATTTTCTATCTGTCATTCATAGGGTTGAAAGAATTCAATTTCTAATTGTTATATATTGTAATGTTGGTGTTGCATTTATTCACAGTCTGGAAAACTACAAAGTAAGCCTACAAGTTCTAACTGTCCATGAAACAATAGACTACACACCTCTTATTTGCAAATTCATAGTCTTCTGCTATTGGAGAAGATGAGGAGAGTCACATTTGCAGTGCACAATAGAGATAGCTCATAATATTTTTTAGCACTCCATTCTTTTTCTTAGAGAATGTAACATGTTGGCTTGTAGTATTCTCATTTTTCTTTATCTCAAATTTCCCCTGCCCTGTGGATTCTAGTTTTTCTCTCTAACAGTGAGACATGGTTGACTGCCCAAATGTGAAATCTCTTCGTTCAATTTCTCCCATTGAAGAACCAATTATTGATCCTATTCTAGATGAAAATCGAGTAGAATAACATTTTGACCCTTTTGATTCATGACCAACAAAAGAGAAACAAAAAATAATAACATTGATCAATCGATTAACCCCTTTCAATTCATAGTCTTGCCTATGTGAACCAAGGAGCTAGTTGGATTCTTGAACCATGATTATAACATCCCTATGCCTCCAATGTTCCTCTATCTTATTTCTACATCCATCAATGTCGAGGGTGTTGACAAAAGATGTGAAGCTACGTATTGATCCATAACAAGATCGAGATGCAATCCCATCTTTTCTTCACACGGTGATCTGGGTTCAGTTGATAATTGAGAGTGCTTAGTTATAGATCCGTTAGAAACATATACATATCATTCACCCCTAGGATGGAATTAGGATAGAGGGAAGCATCTAATGATCCAATTCTAGTATCAAATTAAGGAGTTTGGCCATCATATGAAATCCTAACAAAGGCATCACAGGAAGCAACATCGATTCTCAAACTTGTTTATTCATATTTAGATCCCATGGTTGCACCCCAACCAATTTATGTGCTAGTCCCAACTTCTACTTGCCTAATTCCATATCTATATCTAGATCGAGAGCCATCACCTCACTTAGGATCTCTTCTAGCTCTAGGTTGAGTTATAGTTCCAGATTCATCCCAACATGTGCTAGAAACAAGAGCATTATTTCCATATTGAGACCCACAACCCATTCTCATCCCAAATCCATAAATGTAACATAGGAAAGCACGGGTAGAGAGTCTAATAGAAATGGTTTAAACCATTGATCCAATAATCACATCCCTTCCATTTCAAGAGCCATAGTCCATTCCATATTCACCACCAACAACATCATAGTGAGGAACAACAACATAGATAGTAGTTGTTGCACAATAATTGACCCACCCTTCTCTCATAGACATATCAGGTTTTGTTCTATGACAACATCAACTGTGAGTGAAATAAAATTTGAAAACCACAACCTAGGACACTAGACAGACAAAGGCATATATATGTGTGTGTGTGTGTGTGTGTGTGTGTGTGTGTGTGGAAATCATGATCTTGATAGGAGGTAGAAATATATGTGGAAATCAATATTAGAGCCATTTTTCCTTTAAAGCGTCTGTGTGCTTGCAATTTTCGTTCAAAGCATTGATGTTAGTGCATTAATTATATGTCATGGCATTGTATTAGGTGCACGACACTATGTTTTAGTGTACATGAGACTTCTTGGGATGCACATGCCAAAAATTTCATACATTCTATATTCCTGTAGAATATTATTTGAGTTCATAAAGAGTCATTGATAAAATGAACACAGGTTTTGTTTTTTTTAATCATAAAAAAAATGACAATAATTTTATAAAATCATTTAGATAAATACCTCAAAAAGGATATGTGGTAAGTTTAGATGAATTTTGCAAGAATTTTAATTTTAGGAGATGGGGCTTTGTTTCTTGTGCATTGATTCCATAGTGATCTTGTGTATCTTATAGAAAAACAATGCATTAAATTTACGAAGTAGAGGTTTACAATTTTGTTTTGTTTATAAATAAGACTGTTCTTCATCTTCTATGTTAAGTTCGTGTGTTAAACTATTCCATATCACCATATGTAATAAGAAACAATGTTATAACCATAAGTAGTCTCTATATTCTCTTTCCACAAGGACAATGGTTGGTTATCTTACTATGAGTTTCAGGGAAAAGATGGGCGACTAATCATTGTAACTATCATCTTTATTTACTTCCAACATACCATTAAAGAAAAAAGGTATTCATGTGAAACCTATTTACTATGATGAAAAATCATAAAATTAAGTTGGCTCTTTCTATGATGTTTCTACCTCAATAATTCCATGTTCACCAAAGCCAATTGAGACACATTGTTTAGAAATGATTTGAATTTGAGGGAAAGGATGGGCGACTAATCATTATAACAATCATCTTTATTTACTTCCAACATACCACTAGAGAAAAAAGGTATTCATGTGAAACCTATTTACTATGATGAAAAATCTTGAAAAATCATAAAATTAAGTTGCCTCTTTGTATGATGTTTCTACCTCAATAATTCCATGTTCACCAAGGCCAATTGAGACACATTGTTTAGAAATGATTCAGTATTTGATAGTTATTAGTTTTTAATACAAGTGTGCAACCATCAACTCATTGATTTTTAATATAAGCATGAAACCATCAAGCATGATTGAGATTATTTAACTGATGACATGAGATATAATAGTAGATACTCATAGTTTGTTTCAAGATTTTTTGATTAAAAAAAAAAATAAAGAAAATTTTGACGTTGTACTTTGCCAACTACACAACCCTGTCATATAGATCGGAATCGAGGGCACAAAGACTTGTCAGAAGCACCACCAACCATTTGATCATTGTCACGAGACACTATCACAGCTGGTCCACCCCTTCAACCCTGGCCAGAAACCCTAAATTTCTCGACCATCATTGTGCTTCCCAAAAACCTAAACTTACGAATTGACGAATTTTTGAATTCATTTGATCGAATTTGGTAACTATGGTTTGTGTCTCGATCACGTTACCATAGTTATTAATAGCAAATTGAAATACAAATATAGTTGTCATTTTTTTCTTGTTAATGCAAGAGAGTACAGTTGATCCCATCTACTCAGAGATCAACCAAGGCACTAAAACTTATTTATGGAGATAGCATCAAATAGGAGGGAGGGAGTTGTAGTCATTCTTACCTTTGCACTTTGTGCAACTATCTCTTCTTTATGTATAATTTTCATTTCAGCAAGAGACAATCTTGGGATAAAAGGTGCTAGAGAATTTGAACTATACATTGTAAAATAATTTGAATTTCTAACCATATTTATATTGGCAAAACAATAAGGAGGATTCTCTTTCTTTTTCTTCTTACTAATAAGCAATCTTGGCATGTCAATCTATGAAATAGGTTTTGTAATTGTAGAATCTGAAACTGAATTCTCTTTGAATGAATCTACTTCTTTCTTTCTCTTTGAATGAATCTGAAACTGAATTTGCATAGATAACTGGTAACTAAATCATAGATAATGAATCTAGTTAGTACCTGCGAGGTTATTCAATTGATTTTATCACCTGCAGACAACATGTATTCTTAACCATAGTTTTTCTTTTCTTGGCAATGACGTGCTAAATTGGAAACAAATTTCATCAGGGACTTGTTGCCCTTTGTAGCTCCCCTTGTTAAAATGGTAATAAAGGAATTGAATTAAGGTCTCAAAATTTTGTAGCTCCCCTTGTTAAAATGGTAACAAAGAAATTGAATTAAGGTTTCAAAAACATTGTATCATCCACTGATCATATTTATGGTAATTTATGTCTTTAAGCTAATTATTATTTTTTCAAAGTTCCATTAACTTTGGACATTCTATTTTACATCAAAGGTTAGTTGGTTAGTTTCCCATGTCGATTTTGTTTCTTAAATCATTTGGTTTTTAATTATATTACCTTTGAAATCTTATTGCATGCTGGGCTCCTCCCAGTGTTTTATTTTTCCTTTTTTATCCATGTTTTGGGTTTCTTCCCTATTTTTAGTTGCTTGTTAGCTTCTGTAATTTTTTCATTATCTAAGTTTTAAGTTTATTGCCTTTGTTCATTGCATTTTCATTATCCTAAATTTTAATATAGTTTCCTTCTGTCATTGCATTAACACTTTTTTCTTTGCCAGTGAACCAATTTCAATGCACTGACCTGCAAAATTATTTCTATGCACGGCCTCACCTTATTTTATCTTATCTTCATTGCATCGCTATCTATGTTGCTTGTGTGCATCGCTATGTGTTTCTTGTGTGTAGATGCACGGACCACAACAGATTTATAAAAGAGAGAAAACATGAGCTTCTTATCCTTCTCTACCTCGCGGACGACCAATCATCTCACTGCAATGACTATTTTCTCTAACAAAGATTGACGACTAGGTCCAATCATTGTTCCTATATCAATTGCCCTGTAAATAGAAATTGTATATACAACTTAAACTATTGCACCTGCAAATCAATCTGAAATTAAAGAGTGGAAAAACGATTTGAAATTAAAGTTGGTATTTCCCTTGATATACCTTGGTGCTAAGATGAAGAAGAGGATCATGTCAGAGCTGGAGAAGAGGATCATCGTTGTCAATGGCAATGGTAAGTATTTCTTTGATTTATCTAAAAAAAATATTGATATGATCAAAACTTAATCTGAGAAATATATAATTCTGCATATCTTATGTTAAAAGTAAACAATCTATGTTATTATAAGTTTCATCACGTTCACTACAGTAGAGTAGTTTCCAACGTCCTGAATTTCCATGAGCAAAACCATCAACACCATTTTGGCCTATTGAATCTAATACTCGCTTAATCCTCTTCTTCATATTCATCATACAAAAATTTCAAAAATGTTGAAACATTTCCTAATTTCATAGACAAATTAAGTTTTTGTTTCTACTAGATCCACCGACTGACGTACCTTCATCTCCTTCGCGTTAATCTTGAACAGTGGAGTGGGAGAAGAACTCAAATTTAACACACGTACCTTCATCTCCTTCGTGTTCATCCTAAGCAGTGGAGTGGAAGGAGAACTCGAATTTAACACAATGTGTTCCTACAGTCTTTTCTGCACTCGTTATTCTCATTGTTGCATTCACTAGATCTCCTCGGACCAAATCTTTGCAACTATAAAAACCATTCAGTTCGCCGAAGATTCCATTGCATCTAAGCATTATGGCTTCCTCTGCAGCAATGCGATTATCTCTGACGTGCATTGCTCTGGTCTTGTTTTCAACCATTGTGTAAACTCAGTCGAACTCAACATATTATGCTACATTGTGTGCCCAATCCCTCTCTACGATGAAGGTCATTGTGAAGCAAGCAGCGGAAAATTAGAAGCAGATGGGAGCACCATTGCTTTGATAAATTGTGAAGCAAAGAGAAATGCAGAGAGAAGAGAATATAACAGTATATTGAAATGTGTAAAGAAGTACAGAACTTAGAACTGTTAACTCTGTTACAATGTAAGATGGTTGAGCTATATATGCTCAAGCAAGACAAAAATAGAAAGTACAACTGTCCAGTACAGCTGGCAGTGTACGGTCAGACAGCTGGCAGTGTACGGTCAGACTGTTGAGGGTACAATATATTTAACACTCCCTCTTAGACTCAACAGTTACAATCAGCAGCACTGACTATGCCTAAGTGCTGTCTCTGGAAGTCAAAAACTGACTTTCCT
>JZKD02S1673308.1:740238-767845 GCA_000966675.3 Picea glauca
AAGTAATTCTTTGTTACCTGTCATGTGATTGTTGCATCCACTGTCCAACAACCAGAGATCTTTAGGTTGTTGTTCAGTTTTGTGGCATGAGAGAAACATACCTCCTGAGTTTTCTTCCGTGTGATTTGACACATGTGCTCTGCCTGAGAGTTGATCTGCCTGCTTCTTCCTGCATTCAGAATCATAGTGCCCATACTTTTTGCAATAATAGCATTGTATGCTAGTTTTGTCATTAGACCTTCTCCCTCTGCCTCTGTGAGGCTGGAAGTTTTGATATTGATATTGTGGTTGATGTCTTTGACCTTGGAAATTCTGATTTGGATATTGTTGTTTGTTCCCTCCACTGGTATGAGGGTTACCTTGATTGTTCCCTCTTCCTCTACTTCTTCCTCTGTCTTTCCCTCTTCTGAATGAGAATTGAGTTTGGAAGGCATTGGAGATTGACTCATCTGTGAGATGTAGTCTGGTCTCATGTGTCACCAGAGAACCAATTAGTTCATCTATTGAAAATCTTGACAGATCCTTGGATTCAAGGATGGCTGTGACAACCATTTCAAATTTCTTGGGAAGACTTCTGAGAATTTTCTCAACAATTTTTTGATCAGTGATGGTTTCACCAATCAGTCTGATCTGGTTCACGATTCCCATTACTCTGGTCATGAACTGATCCACAGTTTCGGACTCTGTCATCTTGAGAGTCTCGAATTGTGTCCACAAGGACTGCAGTTTAACTATTTTTACCCTGTCATTTCCTTGGTAGGACGTTTTGAGGATGTCCCAGGCCTATTTAGAAGTACCAACGCATGTGATTTTCGAGAATATCGAATCATCCACAGAATTTTGAATCCAAAATTTCGCTTTGTTTTCTTTGGTCCTCAGAGTTGCCAGAGCAATTCTCTGCGCATTTGTCATGGTAGTGAGGGCGGCTGGATCTGGTTCCACATATCCAAGATCCATTGGTTCCCAACACTCTTGTGCTTGCAAGAACGACCTCATTCGAAGAGACCAAAATTCGTAATTATTACCCAGAAGAATCGGACCCTGAGTTGGGCCTAGATTGCTAGACGACGCCATGATTTTTTTGAATTTAAAAAAAGAAAAAAATTTGCAGATGTATAGAGGAAAATTTTATATTTACCTCCGATCGGTGAAACGCCGATTTGCCAATGGCCGATGGGAGCTTATCGGGCTTGAATTGGCCTCAGTCAACATGCAATGTGACCACACGCCTTGTGATAAAGCACTACGGGCTTTTCCCGTTTTTACCTTTCAAAATGTCGAAACATGAGAATTTACCTTTGGACTTTTCAACGGTCCAGATCTGCTGATGATCAGACGGTCCAGATCTTATCGGGATTTCGCGAATCGGGATTTCGCGAGTTCTGACGTCGAGTGTTTCTGACTCCTCGAATCCCCGATCTCCGATTTTCCGATGGCGCGTTCCTTTCAGGACTTTCCGCGATCTCTTTGATCGCCTCCACGTGTCCTAACAGATGGACGGTCCTGATTCAGCCTCGGGATATCGCGACTTGCGATGCTCCTGATTTCTGTCAACGTGAAACCCCGATTGCCGAAACGTCGACGGGCGCTACGATGTTCGCCACGTGTCCGGACAAATGGATGGCTGAGATCTTATCGCTATATCGCGTATCGCGATTTCGCGAGTTGTGATGACAATTTTCTTTGACAACTTGAAACCCTGAATGCTGAAACACCGACGGTTTGCTCGTTGTCCGCCACGTGCTCAGTCAAATGGACGGCTGAGATCTGATCGTGATTTCGCGTATCGCGATTTTGCGAGTTACGATGTCAAATTTCTTTGACAACTTGAAACCCCGAATGCCGATATGCCGATGCGTTGATCCGCTGCCACCTATCCTCTGAGATGGACGGCTCACAAGTCTTCTCGGGGTTTCACGATATCGCGTATCGGAGTTTTTGGAGAGCAGTTTCCTTTGCTCGTCCAACTCCCGATTCCCGATTTTGAGATGGAATAGGATCTCGCCACGTGTCTCTTGATGGACGGTCAAGATGACGTCGGGATTTCTCAAGTTAAAAGTTCTCCTGTGCGCTCCAAACGACTAACCATCGTGCACCTTCTTGTTGATCTAACGGTTGTCGGGCCTTTGCGCAAGATCGGACGGCTGAAATGCTTTCGCCTTTGTCGCGCTCTCCTCGTCCCTTCTGGATGGGTTTCCCGCTCTGGGTTCATTCGCAGGACAAATCTTATGGCCTTAGTGGCTATTCATTTCACCTATGGAAGAAAGATTCGTGAATCTTTCAAAGATTTGAAAGAAATACACGAATTCTTCGTTATCTGTTACAATCTTTAACAGATTTGAGCGATTTCCTGTAAATCTTTAAACGATTCGGCCTTCTGCATGAATCTTTAACAATTTTGAGAGTTTTCTTCGAGTTCTTTAAGTGAACTTCCGTTCTGCAGCTCTTCTTCGTCAATCTTTGACGATTCTTGAAAAATTGTGTAGGTTTCTTTAAAGTTTTCTTTCTTCTGCGTTCTCTTCATCTAAGATCTTTCGAGCGTTGTACGGTCTGCTTCCTCCGCAAACTTCTTATGGCGATCTTTTGAGAGTATTGCAGACAGCTCTCCAAACCTTGTGAAAAGGCTGTGTCATGTGCTCTCAAGATCCGTGAGGCTCTGCACTGTGAGGATCGAGTTGCTCTCCGGATTGTGTGAAGAGGCTTACACCTGATGCTCTGATACCATGATAAATTGTGAAGCAAAGAGAAATGCAGAGAGAAGAGAATAGAACAATATATTGAAATGTGTGAAGAAGTACCGAACTTAGAACTGTTAACTCTGTTACAATGTAAGATGGTTGAGCTATATATGCTCAAGCAAGACAAAAATAGAAAGTACAACTGTCCAGTACAACTGGCAGTGTACGGGACTGTTGAGGGTACAATATATTTAACATGCTTCGCCTTCACTTTCATCAAAGTAATATTATGTTTTTGTTTGTTTTTTAGCCATTGCAATCTATTCGTTCTCGGTTGACAGTGATCTTCTGTATTTTCAGAACATTTATTATTGTACCACTACTCAAAATTACCAGAATTTAACTTTGCTCAATGGTGAAAAACTCTTGGCTTTTTCCACCATTGAACTATTCAAAATCACCAGAATTTAACCTTGCCCAATAGTGAAAAACTCTTGGCTTTCCACCATTGGATCCAACCCTTTTGGACACGTGCACATAACCATTGTTATGGGTAAAGTGCTATTTGCTATTTTCTCTTCGATTAGACCTTTGGTTTGCATTATCAATCAGAGGCACAGAACCATTGTTAACGATCCATTCTATGTTATTTGCCCTTAAGTGAGGCATTTTTCCTGCATTGTCGGTCAGAGGCACAGAAACGTTATGTGTTGTGCTATTTTCCCTGAAGACATGCATTATTCGTGCATTATCAATCGCCAACTAGCGCTGATGATACCCATATGGATATGAAAGAGGAGCAGGCTATGACTTTGCTACTGTTACTGATGGTCGTCTCATGGTTACCGTTGGCCTGGGGAGGGAAACAACATAAATAAGCAAAGGGACCTTCGGATAACCTTCCCTCCACTACGCAAATTCGCTCGATTTGTTGCCTCTATCTCTGAGGAAGAATGGTCAGAAATCTAGCCAAAAACAAAATCTTTTCTTTGACCCAAAAAAGCAATTTGAAATCGATTTTTTCAAGCAGTCTTTGCTTTACAATATCTTTTTCACCGAGGTCGTTGCTTCAGAAGTTCTTTGACGAGAATCAATATGGGGGTTGGTCCTGTTCTGGAGCTCTGCTTAAGCTTTGAAAAATTTTCATTTTATTTCATTTCATAAATCAATAATATGGCCCCCATCCCCACCTTCCTCCAATATATGGCACCAATATGGCCCGCTGGTTATTTGATTGTTATATGTCGGCATTATATATGCTGGTTATTTATGTAAGAAATTGGAAAAGATAGGGTTCTACTACGATTATTACTCCTCTTCCCCTCAATCTAATGCAGACTTTAAGAGAGAAGACGACTTACCCAGTGAGGAAGAAACTCTATTATCCAGTGCGTTCTGAGACAAGTTTGATTTGACACACCCCACTCCCTAGTAACGCTCAGATAAACCCCGTAGGGGCTACATCCAGTAACGCTCAGATAAACCCCGTAGGGGCTACATCCAGTAACTTTGATTAAATAGAAGCGCTGTCGTCTATGTTCTCACTCATTCCATCTGCATAGCGAGCTACGCCTATCACTTTGATTCTTGTAAAGCCTTATCCCAGATTCCATACGGGAAGAAAGATATACTAAGCTCTGGATGAATGGAGGCCTGGGATTTCTTCTTTTATTCCCGACCGATTCATTATTTCTCGTAGCCATCCTAGAGAAAACGAAAGACGATACGTACGAGATTCAATGTATTGTCGTTTTATACCAATCAAGAGATATCTATGAGGAGAGGGCCCCAGAAAAGCCTTGATCTAGGACACGAATATCAAAAGGGTAGGGAGAGGTAGTGTCTTAAATAGCCATCTCTATCTTAGTCGCTATAGTTGTTCGGAGTAGTGGGTAGGAGTGGGTTAATTCTGGAGCAATCTCTTTTTAGCTTAGTTGTTGTAGTTGTTAGGAGTGGGTTAACTCTGGAGCAATTTTTTCTTTGGCAGGGTTTTGGCAGGTTTTTCTGCCAACCGTTTTAAATTTTAGGTCAATCCAGAACTTTGGTTGATTCGCTATAGTTGTTCGGAGTAGTTGTTAGGAGTGGGTTAATTCTGGAGCAATCTTTTTTTAGCTTAGTTGTTGTAGTTGTTAGGAGTGGGTTAACTCTGGAGCAATTTTTCCTTTGGCAGGTTTTTGGCAGGTTTTTCTGCCAACCTTTTAAATTTTAGGTCAATCCAGAACTTTGGTTGATTCGCTATAGTTGTTAGGAGTAGTTGTTAGGAGTAGGTTAATTCTGGAGCAATCTTTTTTTAGCTTAGTTGTTGTAGTTGTTAGGAGTGGGTTAACTCTGGAGCAATTTTCCCTTTGGCAGGTTTTTCTGCTAACCGTTTTAAAGTTTAGGTCAATCCAGAACTTTGGTTGATTTGGTAATGGTAATGGTTTTAAATTTTAGGTCAATCCAGAACTTTGGTTGATTTGATTGATTTTCTGAGAGTTAATTTGGTTGATTTTATGAGCATCTGAGTTGGTTTAAAATGGGACATAACCCCAAACTACCCCTGAAAATCTGGCCGAATTCAAACCCATTTTTTTTACTGAAACGAATCGCTACCCAGTTAGCGTACTCCATAGTTGTTCATACGCGATTCTTTATTGTTTTCAGGGCTACGAGCCTATAGTTTAGTTTTCGGTGAAGCGTGAATGAAAGAAGAAATGACCAGCGACTCTACTGGGACTACCTGGAACAAGACCGATCACCATGCCATTGCTTTGAAAACGAATGAATAGAGGGACGAATAATTTTTTCATTATCTCTACACCATTTCAGAGATGCCCCTTTAGGAGTAAAAGGTTGTGTCGTATCAGACAGAGGGCACACCCAATTGTATGCTCGTTGAGATGTCTCCTTATCAATAAAACTACTGACCACAAGCTAGGATCACTATGTATACCTGGGCTAGGGGTAGCGGGATCTAGAACCAGTTGGCCATGAACTGCCTTCATCCTGCCCACCCAGTCTCAGTGGAGGCTCCATTCCAACAATGGGAAATGGACTTTCTAGGGGAGATACCTGAGAAGTCCAGCAATGGCTTGCCCGAACAAGTCAAAATGCAAGGAATCCGACCAGACCTTAGTTCACTGCGTTCAGGAATCCGAGGGGGGAACAATATCTTAGGGTTGGACCATATATCGGTGTATCGATCGAGGGAGAAACGCAGTCGAGTTCCCATAGCCTGAAGAATCAAGGATAGAAAACACTGGCTAATAATGCAATTCTGTGGTTGCAATTCCGATTGCAGTTCCATATCCAACGACAAATGAGCACACGGAGTAAAGGATCAAGGTACAGGGGTGCTTGGTTCATGGAGAGTGCTTGGGTTATGTTCCAGAGCATGCATTAGCATATCATGCCCATTCATCCCTTCCCGACTCACCAAGCCGACATGCATGATGCCGCTTTTATGAATTATGGCAGATGGATGGAAAAAAAAATGCCTTGAGTCACCTGAGTCACAAAATTTTATGACTTATGGCATCGATGAATGCGAAAAATAACTCGAGTCGCCCTAGTCACGAAACTGAGATATTCGGTGGCATTCATGCATTAAAAGATATGAAGCGTGGCACATTGAATGGCCACATGGAAGAAAACAGATCATGTAGCATGCGTCGAGCTCTAACTTGTTAGTCAAGGTTATTTGCAATGGAATGAGAGGGTGGCCAACTTCAAGAGGTATCACATGCAAAACTTACACTGGTCAAACTGTAGTAGATTACTTAATTTGCTTTCAAATTTTTACCTCTAGAGTGTTAAAGTTTGATATAGGAGATTGTTCTATTGAAATGAAATATGATCATGTTTTATTATTGGTTAAGCTAGACTTTTATGTTAATCCACACAATAATCAAATCTTTGAAATAAAAAAGAAAAAAAATTCCAAAGGCAAAATCCTCATGAATCAACAAAATAGAGAAAGTTTTAGCGTTGCTCAACAACAGTGTATAGGAGAGTAGATGTGACAACCAATGGGATGGGTGGTCATGTTCATAGTAGTTTGTTGATCTCAACAATCCACAAGGATTTAAGTGCGTGTGAAAGGTCTCATCCCAAGAAGAGAGCTACAAGTACCTTTCCAGAAAATCCATGGTATGATGAAGAATATAAGGCAACCAAGATATCACAAAAGAGAGAAATTTGGGTAAAGAAAACAAGAAGAAATATGAAAAATCAATACACTCATAAAAAAAAAGTCAATGCAAGAAGAAAGGAGTTGACCTCTCTTGAAAAACACAACCCCAAAGGATTTTGGAGAGAACTACAACAAAGGAGAAAGCAAACTGAAAACAATATTGTGGATGTCCAATGGTTAGAATATGGGAGGCTTCTTTATGAGTGATGGGAGGCTTCTTTATGAGTGGGTACACGAGAAAGATACTCCTCCCATAGTGAAAACATCAGGGGAACTATTCATAGTGGATGATATCAATCAAAGAATAAAGAAGTTAGCAAGCGGCAAAGCGGAGGACATAGACGAGCTTCATGGTGATTTTTTAAAATGGGGGGTTGATCTCCTTGCACCTCACATAAAAGGAATTTTCAATGGGGTCATTCAGGATGGCTTTCCGAGAGAATGGAGCACCAGTGTAGTCATTCCGCTCTTTAAGAATGGAGATATCAATAACCCTTCCAACTACCGCACTATTATAGTCAACCTTCTCATGGGAAAGTGATGCAGGAGCATCACAAATATCAAGCGAACGTGGAGCAAGCACAACATTTTTTTAGCACATGATAAATTGCTGAAAACCTTTTTGAAGTTGATGCGCCAAATATAAATGAGATCATTTAATGAAGGCGCCTTGGTATAATGTAATCAGACCTTGAGCACCCCGCTCTCGTCTGAAGTAGATGGAGGCATTTATAGTAAGTTAATGCAGGTAGATAGACTTGAATTCATAGATTAGACAGTTTTAGAAAGAAGGAGGGAAAACGGATATAGACACTCTCATTTCACATTGTAACAGAGTTGAAGCAGGAAGAGCACAGGAGAATATCAGAGAGCTGTAGAAGAACATCCATGTATAGATCTTGAATTAATAGAAGAAGTTGATTCAAATCCATGGTTTTGTGTCTGTTCTCTGTGTGTTGATGTTAAATGATGTGCCCATAAGTGTTTGTTTTCCTGTTATGTATTTGCTTTATTGTTGTGTATGTGATTTCACGTTTGAGTTTGAAATATGAGGGAAGAATAAATGAGTTTCAATTGTTTCTCTATCTGAGCAAGGAATCCTGCAAGGAGTGCAGTTGAAGACGTCCGCAAGGAGTGCGTTGACAGAGGTTCAGGTAGTTTAACTCTTGTTCTCGTTCACCCAGAAGTAAAATTGGGTTTCTGGAGCCGTGCAAGGTGTGTGCAGGCTAAGGAAAGTCTCAGTTGTGAAACTGAGCGAAGCATTTTGAGACTACTGCTGCAGGTGTGTGCAGGGTCGAAGAATTCAAACATTTGAGGTGTTTGAAAGGTTGTTGCAAGGAGTACGAGCAGGGGGTTCAAATTCTGAAATATTCAGAATTGACAAAGCCCAGGAGGTATAGTACCTTTGAGTGGACCTAAGGAAGGATTGCACAGGGAGTTCGTGCCTTGGAGCATCTAAAACCAGGGTTGCAGGGTTGCGCACAGGAGGATGAGTGAGCGCAGAGGAACACTTAGTTATTTTCAAGAAATCCTCAAGGAGGAAGAAATCGACGGTCAGGATCTTGTGGAGAGGATTGGTGAAATCTCGTCGGCCGTTGGATCTGCCAAAGAGGCGAGGAGGTTACGATCACGTTCGAGTCCAAGCTCGAGGGGTCTTGAGCAGTTGGATCGGCGACTAGTTAACCATTAGCCGTCCGGTTCGATAGGAGTTGCACGAGATTTAAGTCCCCGTAAGCAGAGGGAAACCTTTGGGAATACATCAGAGTTTTGGTCATCGGGGTTCACACAAGTGAAGTAGTTAGACTTTTCATTTGGGTGAAGTCTGAGATTCGATCTGGACCATCCATCATTTGGGATGTGTGTCAGAAGATCTGACGAAGTCGGGGTTCACGAGAGCAGAAGATCGGGAATTTCCATAGGAAAAATCCTGGGAATATCAGAGTCGTCCATTCGTGGAGACGCGTGGCGAACATCGAGGTGTCGGGAGTCGGGAGATCGGAGTTCTTGAGGACGTGAGATTCAGGACATCAGAAGTCTCGAAATCCTGAGAGTAAATCAGGACCATCCATCCTGGGAGGACACTTGGAAGCAACCGGAGCATCAGGAAAATTCCCAACAAGGGGGTCGTCCATCAGTGTTGGGGTCATCGGGGATCTTGGTGACAAAGTGTTTATGCATTTTGGAATCGCGAACCGCGAAACCCCGATGAGGAGAAAGGTGCCACCGTGCGGCCAGCTGTCAGCACGTCGAAAATAAGGGAAGCGTCATTGAGAAAGCCAAATGTTAGTATAACAACGAATCGGGATTCGAGGAATCGGGAATCCCGCGGGCAAGTGTTTTTCAGCATTTGAAACCTCGTAGCTCCGACAAGGGATAAGATTGCGGTCACGGGGATAACGGTCATATGGACTAAAGGATTAGCCAGGAAGGGCTAAGGCAGTAAAGGAGCGTCTCGAGGATCGGGGATGAGTAAAACAAATTGTTTGGACATTTCAAATGTCAAAATCCTGATAGAAGGAACCCCAATCACAAAGGAAAAGGCTAGCGTTGATTTCCCGATCGTTAAGGGAGATCTTTTGGAGAACTGTTGTGGGTGTGGAAAATTCCCGATAGGGAATTAGAAGAGATTTTCAGTTCTTCGGGCCAAGGAAGGAAGAGGTCCTATGAGCGGACGTGCCTGGGGGTGCGCCTGCGTCAAGTGGTATCAGAGAGAGAAAATTTCTTTGCTTTCTGTAGAAGAGAAGAAGGAAATTCACCATGTTGCCAAGGAGATGGGATAGACAGTCACCCGATCCAGAGGAAAGAGAAAACCCAAGGAGAAGGGGTAGGCAAGAGCAGAATCCAGAAATGGAAAGAGAGATACGTGATCTATGAGCTAGACTCGAAGATATGGAGACAACACAAAGATGCACAGTCGGTGCTGGGAATCTAAGTGATTCTGAAAGCGAGGTTGAAGCTGAACAAGAAGAAGAAGTTGCAGCCGAGGATGCAGCCAATAAACGCCTAATCAAATCTATTGCACGGATGGGTGCAAAAACGAAGATGGACATTCCAGTTTATGAGGGGAATCTGGATGCGGAAGAGCTTTTAGATTGGATTAGAGCTCTGGATACATACTTCAATTATGAAGATGTCGAAGAGGATAAGAAAGTCAGACATGCTATCACGAGATTGAAGGGACACGCAGCATTATGGTGGGACGAGCTACAAGAAGATAAACATTGCAAAGGCAAGTAGAAAATTAAAAGTTGGGATCGAATGATTGCAAAGATGAAAGAAAAGTTCATCCCAAGAGATTATCAAATCACTATGTTCAAGAGGATGCAGAACCTGAGACAAAAGCTGATGACAGTAAAAGAATACACAGAAGAATTCTATTGACTAAACATCAGGGCAGGTCATCGGGAGAGTGATGATGAGAAAGTTGCCAGGTATATGAATGGCTTGAGATATAATATCTAGGATGAGATGAGCATTGTAACCATCCGAACGGTGGAGGATGCCTATCAAATGGCTTTAAAAGCTGAAGAGAAGCTGAGCCGTAAGAAAGGTCAGCGAGGCCAAGGCAGTAGTCAGCCCGAAGGCAAATCGGTTGCCCAAGATAAATACCAGAAGCCCAAGGACGACTGGAAAAATCCTCAGAATAGAACCGAGAGAGGTGGAAGTTCACAGTGAGGGCAACATGCTGAGAAGAGATGGCAGCATACTGAGCAGAGAGGAGGGTATGCCGATAACAATATGTTTCCTCGTACTAGAGGTAGAGGAAGAGGAAGAGGTGGAGTAATCACATGCTTCACGTGTGGGAAAAATGGGCACAAGTCATTCGAGTGTCCAGAGAAAAAGAAGGAAAGTGGAGAAGCTCACATCGCTGAGGCACAGAGGCGAGATGTTGAAGCGGAAGATGCAGAAGGCGGAAGGTCATTGATGATGCGTAAGGTTCTCTTAACACCCGAGAAGGAGGTGAAGGACTCAACTCAAAGAAACATACTTTTCAGAACTACTTGCAAAACCAAGGACATGGTATGCAAGGTTATCGTGGACAGCAGTAACACAGATAATCTCATTTCGACCAAGATGGTAGAGAAGATAGAGCTGGAGACGACTGATCACCCGAGTCCATATAAATTTTCATGGCTACAGAAGGGACATCAGGTAAATGCCACTAAACAGTGTTTAGTTGAATTCAAAATAGGAGGGTATAATGATAAAATACTCTGTGATGTTATTCCTATGGATGTCTGTCATTTATTGTTGGGCAGACCATGGCAATATGACATAAATGTGATTCATGATGGGAAGATGAATACATATACCTTAGAGAAGAATGGGAGAACTCATATGTTGCTTCCGATCAAGGATAAGGAGGTAAAACCAAAAGGGAGAAATATTGTACTCCTCATGGGTGGGAAGGAGCTTCTTACGGAGGTTAAGAAGAAAGAAGATCCACAATTCTTTGTGGTCAGGAAACCAAGGATCATTTTGACTAGTACGAGAGTAGACGATTTTCCAGGAGAAATTCAGGAACTTCTGGAAGAGTTCGTTGACATTGTGGTGGACGAATTACCTCGTTTGTTGCCACCGATAAGGAGTGTGAGTCATCATATAGACCTCATACCAGGAGCTAGTTTGCCGAATAAAGCCGCGTACAAGTTGACGTCGCAAGAAAATGAAGAGGTCAAGAAGCAGGTCCAGGAGCTGCTAGATAAAGGTTTGGTCAGGGAAAGCTTGAGTCTGTGTGTTGTTCCGACGATACTCAGTCTGAGGAAAGACGGAGGCTGGAGGATGTGCACTGATTCAAGAGCGATTAACAAGATAACCATCAGGTACAGGTTTCCATTACCGAGGATGGATGATTTAATGGATTGCTTGAGCGGAGCAATTTTTTTTTCAAAGATTGATTTGAAGAGTGGATATCACCGGATTCGCATGAGAGAAGGTGATGAATGGAAGACAACATTCAAAACCAACGAAGGACTGTATGAATGTCTTTTCATGCCGTTTGGCTTGACAAATGCAACGAGTACCTTTATGAGGTTAATGAATGAAGTCCTGAGGGAATTCATCAGGAAGTTTGTTATCATATATCTGGATGACATATTAATTTTCAGCAAGACAAAAGCAGAACATCTTAAGCATTTAGCTGCAGTAATGAAGAAGCTACAACAGGAGAAGCTATTGATAAATATGAAGAAATCCTTGTTTATGAAGACAGAGCTCATTTATCTGGGTTTTATTATATCTGCAGATGAACTGAGGATGGATCCAGATAAGGTGGAGGTAATTAAAAATTGGCCATCACCGAGAAATATTTTTGAGGTGAGGAGTTTTCATGGACTGACTAGTTTCTACCGGAAATTCATTAGGAATTTCAGTGGAATTAGCACAGCAATGATGGATACAGTCAAGAAAAGATATAAATCTTTTCACTGGACTGAAGAGGCTGAGAAGAGTTTCAATTTGTTGAAATGGAAGATTACGGAACAACCAATTCTAGTGTTGCCGGATTTTCAAAAGACATTTCAGGTAAAATGTGATGCAAGCGGGTTTTCCATAGGAGAGATCTTGAGTCAGGAGGACAGATTGATTACATATTTTAGTGAGAAGTTGAATGAGGCAAAAGAAAAGTACTCCACGTATGATAAGGAATTCTATGCCATCATACAGGCATTGAAGAAATGGAGGCACTATTTGATTCCAAGGGAATTTGTTTTATATAGTGATAACCATGCATTACAATTTGTGACTCAACAAGAGAAGTTGAATCAGAGGCATGTTAAGTGGGTCGAATACATGCATAATTTTACTTTTGTAATTAAGCATATTTCAGGTACTGCTAACAAAGTGGTTGATGCTTTGAGCAGGAAATGTTTGCTGATGCAGGAGTTCAAAGTCAGGACGTCAGGCTTTAATGATCTCAGGAATATGTATGCAGATGATCAGGATTTTAAAGAAGCGTACGAAGCAGCTGAGAACCCAGTTCTCAGAGACAGAAGCTAGTGGATAGAGTACGTGATCCAGGAGGGATTGTTGTTCAAGGGCAATCAATTGTGTATTCCAAATTTCTCCATGAGGGAGAATCTGTTAAAGGAGAAACACAACGGAGGCTTGGCAGGCCATTTTGGTCACGACAAGACATTTGCAAAGCTGAGTGAGTCATACTTTTAGCCAGAGATGCGGTCAGAGGTCAAAAGGTTTGTAGATAGATGCAGAATTTGCCAACATTCGAAGGGGAGGAAGCAGAATGCAAGATTCTATCAACCATTACCCATACCAGAGAGGCCGTGGGATGAAATCAGCATGGATTTCATATTGGGATTGCCAAGGTAGCAAAGAGGATTTGATTCAGTCTTTGTGGTAGTGGATAGGTTTTCCAAGTTGACACATTTTATCCCATACCAGAAAAACAGTGATGTGACTCACATCGCAAATCTATTTTTCAAAGAGGTCATTCGACTTCACAGCTTACCCAGAAGTATAGTTTCGGACAGAGATACAAAGTTCATAGGGAACTTTTGGAAGACCTTATGGAAGAAGCTGGGGACTAACTTGTTGTTTAGTTCATCTTATCATCCCCAGACGGATGGCAGACAGAAGTGGTGAACAAAAGTCTGGGAGACTTGCTAAGGAGCCTGGTGGCAGAGCACCACAGCCAGTGGGGCAACATATTACCACAGGTGGAGTTTGCTTATAATGACTCAATGAACAGGAGCACAGGTCGGAGTCCATTCCAGATTGTATATGGCACACAGCCGAGAGGAGTTTGTGAATTGAGAGATTTGGAACAGACTACTACTAGGAGCGCTAGTGCAGAAGAGTTCGTAGAGGCAATGAAGGAACTTCACAGCCAGGTGAAGGTCCGATTACATAATTCAAGTCAAGAGTATAAGCGGAGAGCAGATCAGCATCGAAGACAACTTCAATTTGAGGTTGGGGACTTGATTTTGGCGCACTTGAGGAAAGAAAGGTTCCCGAGGGGAACATACAATAAATTAAAAATGAAGAAAATCGGGCCATGTAAGGTCTTGAAGAAATTGGGGGAAAATGCTTATGAGATTGAGTTACCGGATGGGATCGGAATATCTCCGATATTCAATGTCTCAGATTTATATCCATATAAAGTTGAGAAAGCAGGAACAGAAAGTGAACAACCAGGGGTTCAGTGGCAAAAGCAGATGTCGATTGCAAGGAAGCCGAAGATAGAGAACATATTGCACAAGAGAGTCAATAAGAAGACTAGGAGGAAAGAATACTATGAGTATCTGGTCAAATGGAAGGGCCATCCAGTGGAAGATGCCAGCTGGGAGAATGAAGCGGAGATTTTGAAGCATGGACAGACCGTGCAGGAGCTCATGGACAGGAGCCCATGAAGATTTTTCAAGCGAGGGAGTATGATGCAGGAGCATCGCAAATATCAAGCGAGCGTGGAGCAAGAGCAACGTTTTTTTTAGCACATGATAAATTGCTGAAAACCTTTTTGAAGTTGATGCACCAAATATAAATGAGATCATTTAATGAAGGCCCATTGGTATAATGTAATCAGACCTTGAGCGCCCTGCTCTCGTCTAAAGTAGATGGAGGCATTTATAGTAAGTTAATGCAGGTAGATAGACTTGAATTCATAGATTAGACAGTTTTAGAAAGGAGGGAAAACGGATATAGACACTCTCATTTCACATTGTAACAGAGTTGAAGCAGGAAGAGCACAGGAGAATAACAGAGAGTTGTAGAAGAACATCCATGTATAGATCTTGAATTAATAGAAGAAGTTGATTCAAATCCATGGTTTTGTGTCTGTTCTTTGTGTGTTGATGTTAAATGATGTGCTCATGAGTGTTTGTTTTCCTGTTATGTATTTTCTTTATTGCTGTGTATGTGATTTCATGGTTGAGTTTGAAATCTGAGGGAAGAATAAATGAGTTTCAATTGTTTCTCTATCTGAGCAAGGATTCCTGCAAGGAGTGCAGTTGAAGACGTCCGCAAGGAGTGCGTTGACAAAGGCTCAGGTAGTTTAACTCTTGTTCTCGTTCACCCAGAAGTAAAATTGGGTTTCTGGAGCCGTGCAAGGTGTGTGCAGGCTAAAGAAAGTCTCAGTTGTGAAACTGAGTGAAGCATTGAGAGATTACTGCTGCAGGTGTGTGCAGGGTCGAAGGATTCAAACATTTGAGGTGTTTGAAAGGTTGTTGCAAGGAGTGCGAGCAGGGGGTTCAAATTCTGAAATATTCAGAATTGACAAAGCTCAGGAGGTATAGTACCTTTGAGTGGACCTAAGGAAGGATTGCACAGGGAGTTCGTGCCTTGGAGCATCTAAAACCAGGGTTGCAGGGTTGCGCGCAGGAGGACGAGTGAGCACAGAGGAACACTTAGTTATTTTCAAGAAATCCTCAAGGAGGAAGAAATTGACGGTCAGGATCTTATGGAGAGGATTGGTGAAATCCCGCCGGCCGTTGGATCTGCCAAAGAGGCGAGGAGGTTACGACCACGTTCGGAGTCCAAGCTCGAGGGGTCGTGAGCAGTTGGATCGACGACCAATTAACCATCAACCGTCCGGTTCGACAGGAGTTGCACAGGATTTAAGTCACTGTAAGCAGAGGGAAACCTCTGGGAAGACATCGGAGTTTTGGTCATCGGGGTTCACACAAGTGAAGTAGTTAGACTTTGCGTTTGGGCGAAGTCCGAGATTCGATCTGGACCGTCCATCATTTGGGATGTGTGTCAGAAGATCTGACGAAGTCGGGGTTCACGAGAGTAGAAGATCGGGAATTTCCATAGGAAAAATCCGGGGAAGATCAGAGCCGCCCATTCGTGGAGACGCGTGGCGGACATCGAGGTGTCGGGAGTCGGGAGATCGAATTTCCTAAGGACGTGAGATTCGGGACATCAGAAGTCTCGAAATCCTGAGAGTAAATTAGGTCCGTCCTTCCTTGGAGGACACGTGGAAGAAACCGGAGCATCGGGAAAAGTCCCGACAAGGAGGTCGTCCATCGGTGTTTGGGTCATCGGGATATCGAGGATCCTGGTGACAAAGTGTTTACACATTTTGGAATTGCGAACCGCGAAACCCCGACGAGGAGGAAGGTGCCATTGAGCGGCCAGCTGTCAGCACGTCGGAAATAAGGGAAGCATCATTGAGGAAGCCAAATGTTAGTATAACGGTGAATCGAGATTCGAGGAATCGGGAATCCCGCGAGCAAGTGTTTTTCAGCATTTGAAACCCCGTACCTCTGACGAGGGATAAGACTGCGGTCACGGGGATAACGGTCATATGGACTAAAGGCTTAGCCAAGAAGGGCTAAGGCAGTAAAGGAGCGTCTCGAGGATCGGGGATCGGTAAAACAAATTGTTTGGACATTTCAAATGTCAAAATCCCGATAGGAGGAACCCTGATCACAAAGGAAAAGGCCAATGTTAATTTCCCGATCGTTAAGGGAGATCTTTTGGAGAACTGCTGTGGGTGTGGAAAATTCCTGATAGGGAATTAGAAGAGATTTTCAGTTCTTTGGGCTGAGGAAGGAAGAGGTCCTATGAGCAGACGTGCCTGCGTCAGAAAGCTTTGTGGGAGCATGATAGAATGAACAATCAACAACTGGGCAGAAGATGAGGGGAAAAAGGTAAAAGTGAAGGAAGGTTTTAGACCTAGGCATTCTACCATTGATCATTGTGTCACCCTTAGACATTTGATAGACAAAGTTTGAGAAAGACAAGGTGAAACAACCTATTGTTGTTTTGTGGACTTTAACAAAGCCTTCGACATGCTTAGAGACAAACTGTGGACCAAAATGGAATAGTTAGGTATCCTGGATGGATAGAGAGTGGCACTTCACAATCTTTATGAGAAGGTTAGAGCTAAAACCAGAACAAGTGAAGGAATGTTTGAATGTTTTGGTAGTGATATTGGCGTTAAACATGGATGTCATCTATCTCTCACTTTGTTTGGTTTAAACATTGATAAGTTGGAAGCCTGGTCGAGCATGATGGAGGGAGAGGATGTCCATCTGGCAAGGTATGTGGTGAAGTTGCTTTTATACATGGATGATCTTATTCTAATTTCAAAAACAACACATGGATTAAGAGAGCATTTAAAGGCCTTAGAACATTTTTGTCATGAGGTAGGGATGCAAATGAACATTACCAAGACCAAAATCATGATCTTTTCTTTAAATAGAAAAGACAAACCAATCACCTTTCTTTTAAAAGGCAGTGCATTGGAGATGGTGTAAGGATACAAATATCTTGGGATTGACTTCCATTATAAACTCACTTGGGAAACTTGTAGGGAAAAAAGGATACATGGAGGATGGAGGGCCTCATACTTACTGAAAAGATGAAATTTGGGATTGTTAAACGAAAAGAACTCTCTTTGGTTTGTTGGTTACGTTGATTGTTCTCTATGGTTGTGAAATATGGGGAAGCAATATGTCAACTGGCAAATGGAGACAACTAGAAAGAATTCAAAAGCAATTAATTATTAGCAATCTCAAAGTTAGAGCCACAGTGCCTTATGAAATTCTTTTAGTTGCGCCAGAGTCCCGTATGTAATTCTTTTAGTTGAAACAAGTACTTTTTCATTGGAGGCGACAACGATAACCAAATTAATAAGCTATTTAATGAAAGTGGAAAACATGGATAACCAACACTGAAGTTAGACTATAAGAAAAAAACTTGATAAAGTGAAATAAAAAATGGTTAAATAAGTGAAATATCAAACTGCATGAATATCCTAACGCCAAGAAAAAAAAAAAGAAATAGTGATTAAAAAATTTAGTACGGCCATATAGACCAAAGAGGTTAAAAAACATACTACACCGATTAATTTAAGCCAAATTGTGACATAGTGAGAAGATGTCTATTTCATACATCTACCCACGACTATGTCATACATCTACTTACCATTCCAGCGCACACTGTCATCCACACTATCTACCATTCTACAACTGTCAACCATTCTTTAGGTAGCTGCATGTGAAATCATTTGCTTAATTTGCAGTACTAAAGCTGGTTCGTCTTCGTTTTCTAGTTTGTTTCGACTTTTTGTTTGATTAACATTTTATTAGAACAGACCCGCCATGGATGGAGGCGATAGCAGCAGAAGATTGTACGTGGTGATGCTCCCATTTTTAGGCCAAAGTCACTTCAATGTCTGCTTACAGCTTTCCAGAATGCTGGCCACCAGAGGCGTAGCGGTCATCTACGTGAGCCTCCCTTCAAACCTTGAAATTGTCCGCCCGCTAGTGGAAGGACAACGATGGAACGATCCTGGTTTTCCCATCTATTTCCAGGATTTATCGATCCCTGACGCCGAAGCTCCTCTGCCGCCGGGTCGTCAGAACACCAATAAAATCTCCCCCGACATGATACCCAAGATCTTCGATCTCCTGGAACAAATGCGCGACCCGTTGGAGGTTCTCATGACGGAGCTCACCGGCAGGGAATACTACGAATCAAGGGGCCTGCCTGCTCCCGATCGCCTCGTTCTCGTCTTCGACTTCTTCATGGGCTGGTCCGCCGCCGTGGCGGCCAAGTTCGGCGTCCGGTCGTTCACGTTCCACCCGTTCAGCGCGCACATGTGGCTGTGTAAGGAGGCCATATTCTTGGGCCGGGCGGAGCCGCTGCTGCTGCCGGAAGTTGCAGAGGCCGTTAAGAGATTGCCTTCGATGGACTTTGTGGCGACGCACGTCCGCAGGCACATGGACTTTACACGGCTCGCAGACGGGCTTCTCCTTAACACGTTCGAAGAGGTGGAGCCGAAAGTCATCCGATACCTCGAAAGCGTGGGCGTCGGAGGCGGTAAGCCGTTCTGGGCTGTTGGGCCGGTCATTGATCTTCCTCGCGGGGATCAAACACGGGGACCCCGGGACGATGAGATTTTGGCCTGGTTGGACCGCCAAACGCCCGGCTCTGTCGTGTACGTGTCTTTCGGAACGGAGTCGTATATTTCTCCGGCGCAAGTAACCGAGCTGGCTCTGGGTTTGGAGACGAGCGGGCAACCCTTCCTGTGGGCGCTGCGCCCGCCGGAGTCCTTGCCGGCTGAGGATTGGAAATCGGACCTGTTGCCTGAGGGCTACGAACGGCGGATGCAAGGACGGTGCCTGATCGAGACCGGGTGGGCGCCGCAGGGGGCCATTTTGGCACACGAAGCGACGGGCGCCTTTATTAGCCACTGCGGATGGAATTCGTGCCTGGAAAGTATAGCCGCGGGGGTTCCGCTGATCGCATTGCCGCTGCAGACGGACCAGCCGGCTAATGCTCTGCTTTTGGCGAAGGAAACAAAAGTGGCGGTGGAGATGAAAATTATCGACGGGGTTGCTAGACGGGATGAGGTGGAGAGCGCGGTGCGGAGTTTAATGGCCGGCGAGGAGGAGGTGGAGGTAAAGCGCAGGGTGAAGGCGGTGAGTAAAGCCGCCGTTTCTGCCCTTTCCTATGAGGGAGGAGCCGCTTGGAAAAACTTGGAATCATTCATTCAATACTCGTTACAGGAATGAATTTCATCTGTTTTGTTTTATTTTGTAAGGTGGAGATTGCTAAGTGCTAAAATGGGGACATTTTTTTTTTGGATCAGGGAAATTTGTGAAGTGGTTGGGATCACTTAGTTGTGTCAGGTGGACATTGCAATAAGTATTTTAGTATTAAAATAGGGACATGTTTTTTTGGAGCATGGGAATTTGTGAAGTGGTTTGATTATTTGGTTCAGATTTAAATTTGGTTGGTTGGTTGTAATTATAAACTTTATCTTATTTATAAATAAAGTTTAGATCAGTTGATTTGTGTGGAGTTTAGTCTCTATTAGTTCAAATTTCTGATTTGTGTGGAGTTTAGTCTCTATTAGATTATTAGTTCAAATTTCATGAAAATGGATTGAAAATGGAAATACATAGAAAATAAAACTATACTGATTTAAAACTGTACTGATTGATATTTCTATAATAATTACCTTGTACATATATTCTCCAGCCCTTCTATGAAAAGATCTCCTTTTCTATTCTTTTTTAGTTGAAAATTATGATAAAATCTATTGCATAGTAGTTGCGTAAAATTGCATATAAAATTTGACATACTTTCCAACTTCACCAAACCACCATCGCAAAGAAAAAAGAAATGTAATCCAAAAACGAGACCCCTAAAAGTTTTGAGTGATCCAAAAACTTAGCCCATGATCCAAAAACTTAGGCCATAATTAAACTTTTCAAAACTCAATTAAAGTAATTAAATAAAATGAATTTCAATGAAATAATAGATTTGGAAAACTTAATAGAATTGGTTATCCATAAAATAAGCACTTATGTTTTGGATCATGCACATTATAAAAATGTATATCAAAATTAATGAATTTGTTTTTAAGTATAATGTACAATGTAAAAGAAGGAGTGTAAACAATTTAGTTTTAAACTTTTTATTTTTATTTTTTTCTAGGGGTTCATTTAAAATTGTTTATCTAAAATTTAGTTAGAAATTTAGAAAAATAGTTGGAATTGCAAATTTTATATAATAGGTGTTCCAGAGTTTTTTAGGGGCTTGAATCTATTTATGCATTCAAAACAAAGATTTGAACACTATAAAAATGTGATTTTGCCAACAATAGTCTTGCCAAATTCCCATCGCAAAAAAGTAAAAAAGGTAAAACTTTTAATCTACATAAAATATTAAAAATATTAAAAAAAATATGTACTCTGAAAAGATAATAATTATCATGTACTCTTACTTTAGTGACATAAATCTAGCATTTTTAGACAATAATTATCATATACTCTTACTTTAGCGACATAAATCTAGCATTTTCTCCATCTCTTTGATACTTTTATTACTCAACTCTACTACAGTTTGATTCAAGACTCTCAACTTTGTACAGTATGGTGAATGATTCAAAATTATACATAAGATGGTGGGTCAAAGGCTATTCAACAATTTCTTTACTTTTGTTTCTCAAATAAATGTTGAACATTTTAGCAACTAGATCTTAATGTGTTTATGAAGTCAATAATATAAAAATAGATTGGGGGTGGAGAGAAGTTAAAATTATTAAATAATTATCCGTGTTTTAGGAATTTTGAAGTAAAAATGAGTCTAATAGAAAATTTGTTGTAAAATCCAATTTAAAAAAAACAATTGGATTCAAGATCACGATGGTAAATATTTTTAATCGTATTTTCGAGTTATGTTCTTATAGGTTTACTCAAATTTAGTGTAGACACTCGTTCGATGGAGAATTAAATTATGCATTCAATGAGTGCCCATTTTGCACATTTTGATAGACCCGCGATGAGATAAACTAGAAAAAAATTGCATAGTCTAACTGTTCTACGTTTTGGTTTTTTGCGTCGGAATCCGACGACATGAATCTGCATGAAATCACAATTTTATGTTGTTTAAATTGCATTTGTAAATGCAGAAATGGATTCAACGTGTTGAAAAAACCCTTAGGGAACTCGCATTATACAGAATTAACCACTCAAATATGAAGATCCAACATTTTCTCACCGGACTTCTTTGGTCAAATATCACCGGAAAGTATCACTAAAAAATAGCCAAAACTTAGAACGTTTAGACTACCTCAAAAAATGTGTTTCATGTATTTTTTCATACACATTTTTCCCAATCTCACTGTGAGCTTATCAAAATTATTCAGAGTAGGTACTCGTTTAATACATAATTTAATTATGCATCCAACGAGTACCTACACTTGAAATTTGATTAAACCTATAATGAGATAAGTCAAAAATATGATCAAAAAAATAGTTTTCTTACCTTCCTTTGAAATTCATCACTTTTATTTCTTTATTTGTTAGCAAAAATTTCTACCCTCCAATCTGAGTTGATAAACATGTTATGATAGCGGTAAAAACTTGGCTAATTATAGGAGAAAATAGCCCCATATGTCATGGGCTAAACCCCTCTCCATTCAGGCTAGCCCTTGCTAGCCTCTGGGGGAGTCCCTGGGCACAATGAAGCACCCTTGTGGTTGATATAAGGTCTGAAAACTCAAAAACTAGTGAGTTGTTTTTCCTTGGACAACCTGTAAAGCAGTCCAATATAATGGAAGAAGTTGATCTAGCACACTTGGAGGGAACCTACAGAGTTAGCACAATGAAGATAGACTGGAAAGAAGATTAAAACTACTCAAAATGATTGAAATTAACCATGATAAACAGTTCAGAAAATGACATATCAGATTACAAATTTACCATAATATCGCTAAGAAAATATGTTTGAATGAAAAACACACACTTCTTTATTGATAAAGCTTCCAAGAGAGTTAATTGCACCACACTCGACAAGCCTACAATCGATACAATGACTACTTTGCTCAAAGAGAGGCCACTAGACTACAGAAAGAGAGAAGAGAATGAGAGAGACACTATGTTGCTATTGTAAGAACCGATGAAATAATCCAAGGTAAGCCTCTAATATATAGCTAGAGGGGGCGCATATCTGAAGGAGAAGGAGGGATGCATGAAGGGGGTAAAAATAGAGTATAAGTGAGATGATTGAGAATGAGTGTGAGTTTGAATGTGCATGAGTGAGTGAATGGCGAGCTAAATGAGAGAGAGGAGGGTAAAGTGAGGCGCATGGCATGCATGGGAGGAGGAAAAAAAAGAGTGTAAGTTTAGAGTGGGCGCATGAGTGCATGGGGGAGATAATTTTAGGAAACTCATGCGACCTCTCCTTCCATCATAAATTAATTATCATATGCTCCAATTTTAGGAATATGCGCTCTAGCCTAGGTGGGTGCCACATCACTACCACATGTCGACCTTGGAGGTTTCCACATGGCACTGCATGGACGATGATTGGACCTGCTAAATATAGAGGCAACTAAAAATAGAACCTCTAAAAATAGATTCTTGATTCTATTTTTAGAAAAATTGTCCACATACATACTTCCAAAAGAATGTCGTCCGAATACCCTTGACTTTATACTCATTAATTTCATCTTTCCTCAAGGGATCCGAATATGCCATTAGAACTATCATGCGGGCCCTGATGTTCAACTTGCTAAAAATATAAATATGGGTGAGATTATCCGGAAAAATGTCCAAAGGCCTCTAGATGCCTCAAGGATCAATATTGCGCTCTCAGAATCTGAATCTGGGGCCTGAATCACAACCTGCCAAGAATATCAAGTTCCTACATGTCTCTCGAAAAAATGTCATCGGTCCTAGAATCCTGCAAGGACTCATACTGTATGCTCTGAACTACCCCAAACTGTCAGGATACCCACTCAAACCGTGCCTCCTAAAAAGTAGCAAGACATGTATACATCTCTCTCACACAAATGCATGGAAACCATGTAGACTGTGAATCTTGAACTAAGCAACCCTACATTGATCATGTACCTGCCTTGTGTGTGAAACAACCTCCTGCTCAACATAAGTGCTAAAACCTTGGAAAATATCAGTATGCCAACCAAAGTGCTACATGCTAGCTCTTAACCCTCAAGACTTTCAAGGGTGAAAATCTAGGGGTTAACATTATTTTAACTATTATTTTATAATTTTCCATTATTTTAACTTTTATTTTATTATTTTAACTATTATTTTATAGTATTCTTTTATTTTAACTATTATTTTCCTTAGGAGGCCCATTCTAAACCTCAAATTTCCCCTAATGACCTTGAGTTCATTTGTGATTTCTACAACCTTCTCTAATATAGTGAGTAATTGATAATTAATAGTTGACAATTGTTAGAGATGTGAACCATGTCTCTAATCATAAGCAAGTGGAATGAATGCAAATTCCCCTAGAGACTCGTCAAAATGCCATTTCTAGGCCACGATAATACTAACATGCAAAAACAACAAAAAAACACACAACAATAAAGTGTGGAGAAGCATGGACTACTTCACAACAAACACTTGTGCACTCGTTGGGATGGGCCACGACAATTGATGTGTCTCCTGTCATGCAATGAAATAATAATTAGTTCATTTTCCGATACTTCATTTTTTTCTATTTGGGGTTCTCGACAACCGACTACATTCCTTCAAACCTATAATAGTACATGCTCCAATAGCCATGACACATTTCATTTTCATTTTTGTTCAGGTGCTTCAGAAATAGAAAGAGTCTCATCATCACATTGTTGTTAAAATGAGATTAAATCATCCTAGTAATAATTATATGGTTGATTATTTCATGACATTAATATACATATGATATTTTTATCTACAATTAGTAAGTTAAGGTAGTTGTTTCCATCTTTATATATGAAACCATAATCTATTTTTTCCTCATTTGCAAATCGTAAGTTTGTGTTTTGGTCTTTAGTTTCAATAATAATTCAAATAACTTTTCTAATCATTTGCATCCATTTGAAACCATAATTATAATGTAGCTTTAATGTAGCTTTGAATTTTATCAATTTTATCTTAGTCAGGTGTTTACATAGAACCATCATAGTAGCTTAAAAAAAGTGGAATTTATGACATTTTTCTTGTCATTCTTCTAGTTTCTTAATGGTGTTTACATAGAACCATCATAGTAACTAAAAAAATGGAATTCATGACATTTTTCTTGTCATTCTTCTAGTTTCTTAATGGAGGAATTTGGGCAGTCTAGGAAGTTCTTAATCAAAATTTGTTTGTTGGGGTTAATAATTAGTTTTTTCATTGATTGAGTTTTGATTGGCCATTTCTATTGGTATAGAGAGGTATGTACCTTTTTTTGAGAGCCTCGCAAATAGTTTTTGTTACTACACTCCTTTAACAATACATTTGTTTTACTATTTGAAATTTTTATTAATTAGATGGTTGCTAAAGTGTCATTTAAACAATTTAATAAAATACCAGTTGTTCACTACATTAGTGTCATTTAAACAATTTAATCAAATATCTATTGTTGTTCACTACATAAGTGTCATTTAAACAAATTAATATCAATTGGAGTACTGAAGTAGTACTCGTCTTGGTGTCACTTCAACTTTCATGGCACTCCCCGCTATCATTCTACCAACCTCTATGAAGGTAAGAACCCCTGAGAATTTTGTCATTCTCCATATTCAGTTGGTTCTCTGGTTCTTTCTATTTTCCACATATTCCTATTGTGGACATTCTCCCGTAGCCTCCTTACCTCTTTTGGTCACCTCTCTCAACCTCCATTTCACCAGTGTTGCTCCTGTAACTTGGTTTTTACCTCATTGGCCCAATTTATGTTGCAATCCATCAACCATGCCTAGAGAGCATGTAAAACCAAAAGGAGGGCCACTGTACTAAAACTTTATCGTGCGAAGCAACCGTCCTGACCCCTCGCAGTCGTCCCCTCCGACCAGCTCCCCCAGAAGGGGCCAAAATTGTATTGAGACTCCTCCTCCCTCCCCTCACGCCTCAAATTCGCCTCCACCCCTTTCTGAAACCATGCATGATTCTGGAACCTTCCCGGTGGATGAATAAATTCCTCCTCTTGCATTGCAGCCTTTGGAAGACCCACTTGAGCCTAGCATCATCTCCAGGCCCCAAACCTGAACTCTAGAGCAAGGAAGCTGCATGGTGGAGGAAGAAATTCCCCCCAACTGGTTGATAGAGTGGATAGATAGGAACACTACCCCTGGGATGGACATGGAAGAAACTCCACTGATGACTTTTAATATGGATACAACTCCTCTCACAGACACATATGGGAAAATTGAGCAACCTCTGCCCAATCCTCGTTGCTTTTCAGACAACCACCTTCAATTTATATTTGATATGCGATAAATCCTAGAGGACCAAACTCAGAATCAACATACTCTCAGTTGATGCATGGACCTCATGTTCGATGCCTTGTCAGATGTTCCAGAGAAAACTCATTGTCTAACCTATGGACAAAGGTTTTCTTTCACCTACAACATTGATGGACGCCCGGGTTTGCCAAATTTATAGCTTCTCTCTCCTTTTGCATATCAGGAATTGGCTTCATCTTTTTCCAGTTTTTTTAAATTTTCTGATCTATGACTACAACCATGGTAGATACGTTCTTTGGTGCATGACACCAGACACATCTTATGTATGCAATATGAAATTTTTCACATTGAAATCTGAAACTACAATTATGGTTTCCAAGTGTTTATGCAAGCCACCTGTTCTGGTTTCCCTGATGTGGCGAAACAGGTGGCAGGAAAATAACAATGTACTATTTTGATGCTTTTAAGGTAATATATATTTCTCTCTTTTATTTACAAAAATATATATATCTTGTATAGATATTAATTTTTTTAATATAGATATTAACAACTCTAAACTTCACTATACTTCGTTCTTGAATTAGTATAGATCAATTTTACCTTGGACCTATCAAGCATCGAGAGGGATCCAATCTCTCGAGGCGAAAACCTTTTTTAGAGTGCAAAACTTGAAGAAAGGTTAAATGTTTGCACCTCTAGATATTTGATCCCTCCGATGCTTGAAAGGATTGCACCTTTAGAGATGTGATCCCTATCGGTGCTTGAGAGATTTGGGGTTAAGATGGATATGTGTTTCGAGGTTTGCACCTTTAGAGATATGATCCCTCTCGGTGCTTGATAGATCCAGGGTTAAGATGGATACGTGTTTTGCTTATTGCGTAGACTGATTAATTGAACCCACTTTTTTTTTATATGTGTTTTTTATTTATATATATTTTAATGTTTTTTATTCATTTAATATTCATTTATTATTTTGTAGAGTTTTTACTATTATTTTAATGTGTTATAATACAAGAACATCTCTCCCATAGCTTTACGACACAATCAATGTTTTTATGTTAACTATTCATTGATAGTAGTTGTGGCCATGGTAATGGCCATAGTAATAGAAAATGAGTCTAAGTCAAAATCCTTTTACAATTTGTTGTTCATCTCTTTTTCCAGAATTGTTTCTATAAGGCAAAATTTGTTATTTTTTAAAATATTTTTTCCTATTTTGGAAGGGAAAATTTTCCTCTCTTTTTGCTATTTGAAGCTCCAAACCTATAATAGTACATGCTCCCATAACCTTTACATATTTTATTTTCATTTTTGTTCAGGTGTTTTAGAAATAGAAAGAGTCTCATGCTCACATTATTGTTAAAATGAGATTAACTTGTCTTAATAATAATTATATGGTTGATCATTTTATGACATTAATATACATATGATGTTTTTATTTACAACTAGTAAGTTAGGGTAGAAAGAGTCTCATACTCACATTATTGTTAAAATGAGATTAATCGTCTTAGTAATAATTATACGGTTGATCATTTCATGATATATTTTTTTTTTGTAAGTTAGGTGGTACCTTTCTATTTTCTATTTATATATGCAGGACAGGCTACATTAAAATAATTATACTTTGGCCTCAACCTGCCCGTAGGAAACCAGGTCTGTTGGCCGTCTAAGTGCTTTGAATGCTTGCCAAAATTGAAATTGTCTCTTTATCCTATATAGCGCATTAACTAGCTGTCCYACTRCTTCACCATGTTCAAGHTACTGCTTCACCATGTTCAAGCTGATAACATRAAATAAGTTCTAGCTTATAACATAACATAAGATGCCATACTTCCAAAAAAACAAGATCCTATGAAAACTATCCATCAGAAGATGAAATTGGGGCTGGATCCTTGGCATGTGATCCTGGCATGTCCACCTGTTGCAGCTGTTAAAGCAACTTCTCCATACGTTCCATCCTATCGTCCATTCTCTGAATGCAATCAGTTACTTGTTATTGGGTAAGTTTAATATGGTGCAGGTGGCTTTCAATCTTCTCCAACAATTCTTTAAGGAAGTGTTATGTCTTTGGCCGTACTTTAAACTCTGGTGGATGTGCACTTTGGATTG
>JZKD02S1673308.1:773686-814763 GCA_000966675.3 Picea glauca
AACACCAGGCTGTAACATATGCTGAAACAGTGCTGAAACTGAGTTTGGCATTTAAATTTGACTGAAAAATCAGCGAGACTGAAACTGGGTTGGGATTTTGAAAAATTAACATATTCCCCCTAAGAATTTCCTATTGAAGCTAGCGATTCATCACCCTAGCAATGAATAAAATGAAGAGGAAGACAAAGCCATACTAGAACCACCAATGATACAGCAACCTCAGGGTCAAAATCTAGCGACCACCTCGTCAATTACCTTCCTTGCAATCTAAATAAATATGACCACTTCTGAACATGAGACCCTCTCTTGACCCAAGGGATGGTCACAATTCAGTAAATTGGCCAATAAAACTTCATTTTGTCCAGAGCCAATGCCTTGAGGCGAGTAGGAAATGGAGAAAATGAGAGTTTCTTAATATTCTTAGAATTTTTAACAAAATATTAAGTGATATTGGGTTTAGTAGCATTCAAGATCAAAAAAGGAAAGGCCTAAAATATCATGGATTTAAGGGAGGGAGGAAAATAATTCCCCCCACTTGGGTCATGAAGACAACACCAAAGGATCAAACTATGCTTGAAGAGGGTTTAGGAGATGCACTTGTTTATTTAAAATATTACCTATGAAATTGATTCTTAAGTAGGGGTGAGGAATAATAGAGAAAACTATGTATCTCCATGAACTCTATTAATATTAAAACATAATAAATAGTGTAATTATTTTATAATTTAAACTTTTTCTCCATGACCACGGTTAATATTAAGAAATAGTAAATAATCTAATTATTTTTAAATTAGTTTATAATTTAAACACTTTCTTTTAATTTTATTAAATTAATGAAAACTTTTAATATCATAGTTAAAGAATTCATCATATATTTATTTATCTCACTAATATGCATTATGTATGTTTATTATTTTTAAATATAATAATACATAATAAAATAATCATGAAATTTTAAAGATTAATTTAATTAATTTTTATTAATATTATTTAATATTTGAATAATTTAATAAAGCTTTTGAATATTTGAGTTGAATATTTAAATAATTTTGTCATGGAAAAAAAATTATTTGCTTAGTTATATTCAAACCTCAAACATAACAAACTATCAAATTAATGTAAATTTTTGATCAACCTATTTTTTAAATTGAAACTAAATTATAACATTATGTAAAGCATGGAGAATAATAAGATCCAACATATAATACATAAAAATAACCATGAACGAGTCTTGTGTATTGGTGTATTATGTTTTTGTGTGCAATACCTCCCACATTTTCATTAATGTATTGTTTTTAGTGGTCACTTCTATCCTGCATTATAAATAAGTTTGAATTTATAGAAAGATTATATGCACCATTTTATCAATTCTCGATAACCATAATGTATATATCATAATGTATATATTAGCACAATCACATAAATGTGGTTGATGAATGCTGATAGACGTATTTCATTTACAAACCTTATTTATGGTTTAAGACAGAATTAAGGTTTGTAAATTAAATATGTCTATCCGCTTTAGCCACAATTATGTTGTTAATTAGATATCCAATTATTTGTGGATGTGTTAGTTAGATATGCAACTACTGTGTTAGAACAAATTAGATTGTATTATTCAAGCTAAAAAAATGCAATTATTTATGGTTGTGATAGTTATATATGCAATTACAGTGAGATATGAGCGTTTGGAGAATGTGATCGTCGTAGTTTATTAACCAGGTCTTCTCTTAGAACTGTTAGAATGGGTTCAACATCGACTTCGTGTCAAAGGAATAATTATTTAATTTTCGATAGGGATGCGAGCAGAGATTCATTTCTCTTACTTCTATACTCCTCTATCATTTTGATAAACAATGAGGGCACAAAAGGGAGGAGGCTTATGACACTAATAACTAAAAAATCCAAGAACATATTAGAATATGACCCATAACATATTATAGTAACAATGTAATGATTAGGGTAGGGAAGAAAAACATTGTAATGCTTGCGATTATTGAGCTCCTGAGGTGTAAGGTAGGATCTCTAGCCAACTTCACATACATAAGATATTTCACATTCAATTGGAAGAACTTCTTTTATTCCATGCACAAGACAGAATAGGTTGAAGCCCGTGGAAATATTGACCAAGGTTTTTTCTTACCAAAGAGCATGAAAAAACATGAAATGCTAGTTGGACTTGTTCTTATTGACTTTCCTCTAAATCATAGTTTTCAAGACCTTATTTATGGCCTCTACTTGACCATCGACTTTAGGATAGTATGGATATGAGTTCTCTTAGTGAAAACCCAACTGAGTAGCTAGTTCTATGATCATTTTGTTTTGGAAATGAGAACCATGATCAGTGACAAGATCTTTGGGTACACCAAACCTGACGATAATATGATTGAATCTGAAGAGTGACACCGTCTTACCATCATTTGCAAAGATCAACATTGTTTTAGCCCACTTAGTGAAGTAGTCTAAAACCATAATAATGTACTTATGACCATATGCTGAAGTAGGATGACACACCATCAAATTCATCCCATATTTTGTGAAGGGGCCAATGGTAATGATAGGGTCCAATGGAGCAGGGTGAGTGCATATTTTTGTAATCGAAATTTGATATGTGTGAAACTTCTTGATAGCTTGAATACAATATTGAAATATCAATAGTCATAATTGCCCTGCATGCAAAATTCTCTGGGTTGTTTTTGTTGGCACAGGGAAGACCCGAGGTTCAACTCGTATAGAACACCAACAAACCCTAACTACTGGCCCTTTAGGAAACACCTACGAAGCAGATGCAGTCTCACCCGAGGTAGCAATAGGGGGTTGCAGGACACATGCGTCTACAACTAGAGGAAATGCAAAGTGGATCTAGGACAACAACACACATCAATCTAGATATTATTTTCCCTTCCTAAGCTTACTCATCAAGTTACATCTATGATCTAACACAATAATGCAGTAACAATATATCAGATGGAAAATAACACAACATCAATCAAAAAGAACAAAAAGATATATGTGGTTCACCCTCTCCCTAGGGCTACGTCCACAGAACTGTGTTTCTTGCTATATTAGATGAAAACATACAGTTCTATCTGTGCACTTAGTTGTATATATCTCTCTCTCTTCCTCTCTTCCCTCCCTATGCACCCAGCTGCAGGGTTGATCTTTGCACCCAAATGAAGATCTTACAATACAGACTCAATATCGTTCTCAACAGTAATAATAGCGACTAACAATAAATTATCGAGCAAACCCCTTGACTCTCCTAGACCTTTATTTATAATTAACATGACCACGACATAGGTATCAAAACCCTAGATCCAAAACCCTAAGTGCCAAAACCCTAGGTCCACTTGACCTGTGATTTCAGGGCTTCACTAGCCTATCTTTCCTTCTTTTTTGTGAGGTGCTCCAAAGAACTCATTGATGTCTTCTTCCTCTTGCTATGTTTTCCACGATCCATTTTCCTTACTTATTTATATTCCTCGATCTTCTCTTTCAACAACTAGCTTTTCCTTTATTTTCTCCTTCTTTCCTTCTTATTTAACCACTTCGACCCTTCCTCGGTTTATGTACCTTCCACACAGTTTGTACTTCGCCTTTATTCCTTGATATTCGCTTCCTTTCCTAACCAAGGTCCAACAGGCCCCCAACACTCACATGTGACTCGTCCCGAGTCACTGGAAGACTGAATCTTATGTTTTACTTCGACTATATACTACACGAAGAAGCATGTGCTTTCTTCTCTGTCCCTCCTTATATTTTTTAGATTGTCTTTTCTATGTTTGGTACCCAGTTTCAACTACACCTGGTACCTAGATCCTTCTTCTTATGATTCTACTGAGAGCTACGAGGCAACTGGTTGTCATAATACAATTTCAACCGGCTCTCATTTACCAAACCTTCTTTACATTCTCCATTGAGGATCTTCAACTGTACAAATCCTGCTTCCGTAACATAGAAAACCTCAAATGGCCCTAGCCAATGTGTCTTGAAATTCCCTGGATGCTTCATGAGCTTGTTGTCATATAGAAATACCAAATCTCCTTTCTTGAGCACCTTTCACTTGATATGTCTGTCATGGTAAGATTTTTCTCTTTCTTTCTATACCTGCTGATGAAATCCTTCAATAAACCTATCTTCCTCTAGTTCCAACAACTTCACAAGCCTGTCTTGAACAACGCCTGTGTCATCCATACCTGTAAATGATGCAATTCTTAAACTAGGAACCAATTATTCCATAGGTACCACTGCTTCCAAACTATATACCAACTTAAATAGGGTCTGCATTGTTAACTTCCTGCAAGTAGTTCGATAAGCCCACAATATTGTTGGAATTCTTAAATCCCAATCATCTATGTTAACACTGCAAATCTTAGTCAGTGTTGTCTCTAAGATCTTATTGAAAGATTCAACTGTACCATTCTCCTATGGGTGGTATGGAGTACTCTTCTGATGGTGAATTTCAAATTCTTGAGTCAAGGATTCAATAGTTTTGTTGATGAAGTGTGTGCATTGATCACTCATGAGGATCTTCGGGCATCCAAATCTAGTTATAATATCCTCAAAAATGAACTGCGCAACTGTAGCTGCACTACAATCTTTAACTTCTCTTTCTTTTTCCCATCTGGTGAAATACTTTGTCATGATGATAATGTATCTAGCTCATGTGTGTCTTCCTAGTGGTTTAATAGGTCCCACAAAGTCAATGGCCCATTTTTCGAATACTTTTAATGTTAATTGTGGTGCCAAAGGCATATCATCCCTTCTAGAAGGCTTCCCTACTCTTTGACACACATCACAGGCTCTGTAGTATTCCTTAGCATCCTTGGGTAAGGTAGGCCACCAGAGGCCAACTCTGAGAATCTTCCGCGTTGTTTCTTTCCTTGCATAGTGTCCTCCTGCGATGCCTTCATGCGCTTCTGCAAGAATCAATGGTATTTCTTCCTCCATAACACATATCCTCAAGATCTCATCTGGTCCCATCTTATACAATTGTCCAACTATGAGTTGAAAATCTGCAACGTGAACTACCAATTGTTTCTTTTGCATAATTGTATATTCTTGAGGTGCCATTCTTATGGACAAGAAATGAACTGTCTTGGTGAAGTGATCATTGAATTTCATGATGGCCAACAACTGTGCATATGGTATTGTTTCCTCCAAAATGGTAGGTTCCTCTCCATGTTCCAACCTAGATAAGTGATCAGGTCCTTTATTCATTCTTCCTGGCTTGACCACAATTTCAAAATCATACTCCTAGAATAATAGTAGCCATCTGCATATTATTCCCCCCATCACTAGCTTGTTGACTAAGTATTTCAATGAAGAATGATCAATGAACATATTAAAATTTCCTCACAGCAAGTAGTGTCTAAACTTTTGCAACACATATGCCATAGCTAAGCCTTCTCTTTCAGTCGTAGTGTAGTTCCTCTCAGCTGTAGAAAGGTTCCTGCTAGAAAAGGCTACGGGGTGGTCAATGTCTCCTACACTCGGCTGTTCTAAAACTGCTCCTAATGTAATGGACGGGGCATCACAATGAACATTGAACTCCTTACTCCAATCTGGAAAAAACAAGATTGGTGCAGTGACCATTTTTTTCTTTAGTGCGTTGAATCTCTATTGGAATTATTCTATCCATTGGAACTTATTGTCTTTGTTTAATATCTTCTCCATAGGTGTTGTTATCTGTGCACAACCCTTAATGAAATTCATGTAGTATCCAGTGTGTCCTAATGAAGTGCACAAATTTCTAACCGAAGTGGGAGGAGGTAGATAAAAAATGATGGAAATCTTGGAAGGATCCACCAACAACCCCTGCTTACACACAATGTACCCAAGAAACACTCCAAAGGGTGAAAAGAAAATGCATTTTTTCAAATTCAGGGCAATCTGACATTGCCTTCACTTATCTAACATCAATCCTAAACATTCAATATGATCTTTTAGTAGGATAAAGACAATCCAATAATCAAATTAAGGTTCTAGGAACTTGAGTAAAAAGTCCTTAAATGCTTTGGCCACCACCCTGGAAAACATGGTTGGTGCATTCTTCAACCCAAAGGGCATCACTGTGTACTGAAAAGAACCCCATTCTATTGTAAATGTGGTCTTATGTTGATCTTCCTTAGCAATTCTGATCTGGTGATAGCCTAAGAATCCATCTGTGAATGAGTAGACCTCTTTTCCTCCTACATTATCTAGAACTTCATCAGTAAAGGGTGTAGGGAAGGGGTCATGTAGGCATGCATCATTCAGTTTCCTTAAATCTACACAAATTTTGATTTCTCCTGACTTCTTATCTTGGAACACCATAGGGATAATCCATTCAGATTCTTCAACATGCTCTATAATTCCTGCTTCCAACATTCTATCCAATTCAATCCTAACTTTCTGCTTGTATTTGGGATTCAGACTGTAAGGTCTCTGCTTGATAGGTCTTGCATCTGGTCTCAGAGGGATCTTCATTTCTCCCATGGGCCCTTTAATGCCTTTCATATCTGTGAACTTGGTTGGAAACAAGTCCTGAGATTCATGTAGTAGCTCTGTGATCTTTCTAATAGTAGCATCATCCCAATAGTCTCCCACATTTGCTAGCTTAGGTGTTTTCTCTATTCCAATATTAACCTTCTTAATTTTAATGGGATTTCCAATAAAAGGTAGTTCAATCCCTGGTACTTCTATGTCTCTGTGACCTTCAGTTTCTGTAATGTTTACATCTCTAGGGTCATCATCCTCATCAAAATTAATATTGTAGAAATCATGTAACTGTTGAAGAGGTGCAGTCCGTTCATCTCCTTCTTAGGTAAAAGGGAGGTTAGGTGCCTCCTCAAAGACCTTTTGTCTCATAGTTTGTAAAGCCTGATCTATTGTAGGGTATTAACTCTCAGATAAAAATGTAGCTATAAAGTTCCGAGTCATTCCATTCTAGTTTGTAGTTATGAGGTGCAGTTCTTCTTGAAGATACCAGTTGATAGACGTAGTATCCAAGGTGTTAATGAAATTATGCACCCACGATATTTATGAATGTTTCTCTAGGTGTCCTCACAACTTCACATGTGGTCCTTAGGACAACTCTGTCCTGTGTAACAATCTTTGCATCCTTCAGCTTGGTATGAAAATTGCATTGTCAATAAGGTGCGACATTGTACCCATTCTGCGACGTTCCTCTTGTTCTCTCCCCACCATCTAGATGGTGTGGCTTCCAAGGCTTCATCTAGTTCCAACATCCTTTGTTGTACTAGTATAATTTTCTCAAATTTAGCTAAAAATGTCTCTAGGTGATTCAAACCATCAATTGTTGGAAGATTAATTACTTGTATGCCGATCCAACAAACTTCTCTGGTCAATCTAGCACATCGTCGTGTGGATACTTGATACATTCTGTTCTGCCAATTTTCTAATGCCTCTTTTGAATTTGATGAACATGCACTTTCACTTCGCCAGCTGAGATTTCCATCTGCTGTAGGATTAATGAAATCCTATTGTCTTGTTGTCAGTTCGTAGATGTTCTCTAGCCCATATGTGTGGTATCCTTCCTTTATATATTCTATGTATCTGTGACCTTCATCCAGGTCCAGAGGTGCGATGACTTTAACGCCATTACCCTCAAAGGTAATTCTTTTCTTATTTAGGTCGACAACTGTTGAATTGTTGAAATCCTAATCAATTCCTAACAACGCATGAATAGGGACAACTATCATCAACAATATTAATCACTTTGATGTTTGCAAATGTCCTTATCCCATCAATATCTATAAGGACATGCTCCAGTCTTCCAAAGGGGCTCACCGCCTGTTGATTATCCATTCTGAGCCTGACAGGGGAATAAATCAGTCTAGGTTTTCCCATCAGTGCCCAATTCTTCTTCGTCATAACATTTACTTATGATCCTAAGTCAAGAACCACATATTCCACATCATAGTATCCAATATGAGCACTAAGGTGTAATTCCTTGTTTGTCCTTCTTTTCCTTGATACTTGATTCACAACTCTACTCAGCATAGGATCGATTCTCCCAATTTCATACTGTCTCACATGGTGTTGTAGATCCTGTACAAACTTTTCACCTTTAATCAAATTGATACAGGTATATAAGAAGTCCATTAGTTAGCTTACCTTTTTTCCTTGTCTAGCAGACTAATCAAATGTTGGTGACATTTCACATTCCCTTACTTCTGGTTGTGCCTTAAATGAAGAAGATTTTCCTTCTACAAATTCTTTCCTTGCTTCCTCAAAAGTGTGCCTCTATCTCCTTGAGTCAAACAAATGTTCCTTCTTTGTAGCTCTTCTGATCCCTGATCCTTCTGCAGTCTTTCCTGGAGTCACTTTATCTTCTCCTATAACAATGCCTCCTCTATTAATAACATTGACTATAGCATCTTCACTGCGCAGTCTTGTTGATATCAATTGGACTTTTTGGCTTCCTCCTCGTCTCTCCTGGAGTTTTGATAACAAAACTAGACAATATTCAATGACATGATCAAACAAATTCCAATATTTACAAGTGGTACAATAGTTCTGACAATCCCTTGCCAAGTGTCCTAGCTATGTGCAGTTATAACAAATAATCTGACCTCTACCTCGACCCATGCCTCCTCCTCCTCCTCTTCCTCCGAATCCACCATGAGGGTTGATGTTTCCTCTACCTGGGGAGATGAACTATGCATTATTTCCCTCTTGTTGTGTTTCTCCTTGAATCTTATATGTATCCCTTGATCTTTCATGCATGAGGTCATAATCCCTACAATCCTTCTCATCATGTCCCACAAACTTGCAGAATGTGCAGTAAATATTAGTAGGTGTCTGAACATATTTTTGCATATAATAGCATTCACCAAGGCGATGTCTAGTTATACATACCTCATACCAAGGTATAGTGGCCTACTTCAAAGGACTAGGTGCTCCAAAGGCCTGGTATTCGTGAAATAGGGGACAATGCTCTTGGTCATGGCCCTCTGATTTACATCTGATGCACCGGATATCTTCTCTTTTCTCTTTTCCTTTATCTTTCTTCATATCTTCGACTTGTAAAGATAAGTTGGTTAACTGATTCAATATTTGGCTCATTCCTGGGTTGGCTTCTCCTACAGGGGTTTCTTCTAGTTTCATGGTGATATCCAAAGCTTCATCCTGCAAAGCAATTTTTTTTTGTATCAGAGGAACTCTCATATGTGGCAGGAGGGAAACAATGAAACATTCTTTATTCTTTTCGTCTGGAATCTAAAAACTCAATCGACCTGTCAGAGTCTTAAACCTATGATCAAACTCTCTAATAGGTTCAATTACCTTCTTCTTGATTTCTTTCATCTCTGTAATGCACTGCAACTCTGACTTAGGTTTCTTGAATTCTTCATTCAACGCATTCTTAATTTCATTCAATGATTTAGGTTGTCCGGGTCCTGAAGAAAACTTTATATACCAGTTTAGAGTGTGATCCCTCAAGGTAGTACTAAACTGAGTTCTCTTAACAACTTCGTCAGTGACTTTCTTGATGCTTCATACAACTTCGCATAAGAACACGTGTTGGTCAGGATATTTAGATCTATCTCCTCTGAATATGGGTAACCTCATTTCATCGTCCATAGATATTCCTTGGTTTCTTAATTGAGTATGTGCTAAACTACTTGTAACAGTACTCTGATAGCTCCAACTACTCTGGTTACTCTGGTTACTTAATGCTGCTAAAACCACATGAGGAGTAATAGTACTTACTTTGACAGTAGGCGCAGTTCTTGAATTTTCTGGCTCTCCTCAGCCAAGTTCCTCGGCCTGTAATTCCTCTATTCTTGCGGATTCTGAATACTCTTCATCTGTTAGATCTGATTCTTCTCCACTGTAGAATCCCTCGTCTTCGAACCTCTTTGAACAGTCTCCCACTTCGTGTGTTTCTAGCCTCCGTGTCACTGTAGTTGTCTAAAATTTTGAACATTAGATTTATTGTATCTTTAGTATATTCTTCTCATACAATAACATCTTAATCCTCATCTTCAAGAAGTATAGAAACTTTCCTCTAGCCCCCGTAAAGAAATACCTCTCTGCTTGACTATACGATTTGACTTTGTCAATGGCAAACTCAGTAATGTACCCTCCAATAGTGCTATCAATCCAGAGACCCACCACTCTAGACACAATGTTATCAACTCTCTTTACCTTCTTGATCAACGTCGTTGTCCAAACCACATGTGGTCTAGATCTAATCTCGAACTGGGTATTTGCTAGTCTAGATAACCACTCATATAACTCCTTATGAATTCCTCCAAAGAAAATCTCGTGTATGTCAGTAAATATGTACCTTCCCAACCAGTATTCTGTACTAATGCTAGGGTTCTTGTTATGGGCTTCAACGAATCCCTCCTCTTGTTCTTCTATCCACTTCTCAATTTTTGTCTTCTATGGGAACCACCTTGACATTCCCTCAAGAAGATCTCGGTCTTAGAAATGGAACCATTTGTTTCCACAGGGGTAGACCTGGGGTTCAACTCATATAGAACACCAACAAACCCTAACTACTGGCCCTTTCGGTAGCACCTGCGAAGCAGATGCAGTCTCACCCGAAGTAGCAATAGGGGGTTGCAAGACACATGTGTCTAGAACCAGAGGAAATGCAAAGTGGATCTAGGAAAACAACACACACTAATCTAGATATTATTTTCCCTTCCTAAGCTTGCTCAGCAAGTTATATCTCTGATCTAACACAATAATGCAGTAACAATATATCATATGGTAAATAACACAACATAAATCACAAAGAACAAAAAGATATACGTGGTTCACCCTCTCCCTAGGGCTATGTCCACATAACCGTGTTTCTTGATATATTAGAAGAAAACATAAAGTTCTATCTACATACTTAGCTTCAGATCTCTCTCTCTCTCTCTTCCTCTCTTCCCTCCCTGTGCACCTAGCTGCAGGGTTGATCTTCGCACCCAACTGAAGATCTTACAATACAGACTCAATATCATTCTCAACAATAATAGAAATGACTAACAATCAAGTATCGAGAAACCCCCATAACTCTCCTAGACCTTTATTTATACATAACATGACCACATTATAGGTATCAAAACCCTAGATCCAAAACCATAAGTGCCAAAACCCTAAATACACTTGACCCGTGCTTTCAGGGCTTCGCCAGCCTGTCTTTCCTTTTTTTTCATGAGGTACTCCAAAGCACTCATCGATGTCTTCTTTTGCTTGATGATTTTTCCACGATCCATCTTCCTTACTGCTTTATCTTCATCGATCTTCTCTTTCAATGACTAGCTTTTCCTTTCTTTTCTCTTTCTTTTCTTCTTCTTTAACCACTTCGACCCTTCCTTAGTTTATGTACCTTTCATGCAGTTCGTACTTCGACTTTCTTCCTTAATATTCGCTTCCTTTCCTAACCAAGGGCCAACAGTTTCCATCCCATAGAGATGACCACCACATGCTCCATTGTTGCAATCATTTCAAACTTTATCATCCTCTTCATGGGTCAAGCACCAACACAATCTAAAGTATACCCCTCGATGATACAAAGTGTCACTGATAATGAAGTATTTGTGAGATTGGTGGTAAATACACCAACGCCCATCATGACAGAGATGAGAACCTAACCTCTAATTCGAAATATACATCTCCATACCAGGGATTGGTAGTGGAAATGACGAATAAGTGTTCATCTGGTAAGGAGTCATTACCTATAGGTTCCTCAATGTCATGGGATAAATCCAATATCAACTCAACAAAATATAAGGACTTCTTAGATTTCGATGATACAAATTCCAAGTTGAACTCTTGCAGTATGAATATCCATTTCACATAATTTCCCCTAAGTAATCAATAAGACAAAATATGTTGCATTGGGTTGGAATCAGATATGGCAATTGTATGTCTAATAAGTATGTAATGTTAGAGTCTCTGGATAGCATGATAGCTTCCAGTTCCCACTTTTCATTATGATCATATTTCAACTCAGGTCTAGCTGTCCTTTTACTCAAGTAATATATCACGTGATCCTACCACGATCCATCTTCCTAAACCAATACCATAACCAATGGTTGATTCATACATTGCACTGACATGATCATTATTGTAAATACAATAGAGTGTCTAGAAATCCACTGGTTATCGATCATGAAAAAAAATTATTAGCATGAAATACTCACAATATTCCTCGGGAGAAACAGAAGGGAGATCTACTCTAAATTATTGGGAATTTTCTATAGGGATCTCCGTGGGATTCTGACTTAGGAGGACTACCTCTGTGTCATCCTAAAATCTATTGATCTTCCTATGTTTTTGATAAGAAAATTTTCTTCTTCGTGAAGGGAAGAATATTTATTGCAGATTCAATCTGATGATTAGATTTTCTCCCTGAAAGAAGGGTCTTTTCCAAACTGAATTATTGATCTGGTGAATGTATCTAATGGATAGATATACTAAATATCTAGTATATCTATTCAAGCCTATTTTTTTTCACTCTTCTACGAGTATTAAGAGCTGAATTGATTCACTTATTGGATTAGGACTGACGGGGCTCGAACCCGCGACTTCCATCTTGATAGGGCAGTTGTTGGACCTTGACCAAGTTTTGGAGAACCTTGGTCATGTTTGACCATTTTTTGTACTTCGACAGGCTGGTCGAAGGCGAAGCGGAGATTGTAAGATCTCACCCTCTTTTTAGGGATTTTTGGGTTTAGGGTTTATGTAACGGGTATGGGATGTCGGCCCATGGGTTCACCCATTTTTAGGCCCATTTTGTAATGTATAAATATAAATCTAGGTGATGTAAGTAGGAGAGACCTGTGTGTGTAATGTGGCTGATGAGCTAAGTTGGAATAGTTGTGAATGCTTCATTCATACTATGTGTTGAGAACTTGCATAGCTAAGTGCAAGTGATTGTAAGAAGGATATGTGCTTGAACCTAGCTCGGGGAAGGAGAATTTGGTGAGGTGCATGCAGATATCCTATCCTATGCGGAGTGGTTATTGTGGTTGTTTGCATGTAAGATATTGACAGAGGACAATAAAGAAGAAGAAGAGTTGGTGGACATAGCCCCACACTAGGGTGAATCACGTATATCCTGTGCTGTGGTTGCTTTGTGCTTATGGTTGTTCTGTGATTGTTTCGATTTGTGCTTAGCATTGTGATTTGTTTGTCAGATGCATCTAATATAGTAGCTTAGTTATTAGTGATGTGAATGAATGATAGATCTGATGTGTTTCTATATGATAAGTACTTGGATGTGTTAGATCTTGTTGAATACCGTGTTGTTTTCTAACTAGGGTTTTGACCTGCGATGTGACTAAGGGTTAAATACTTATGAACATTAACTTCTAAGTGATCTATTAAGTGTTGTAATCACATATCTGTGTCCCAGCTAGGTTGTAGAAACTTGAGTCCTACAACCACCCCTGCCTCTACCTCGGGTGAGACTTCATTTGCTTCATGAAAGGTGTTGCCGAAAGGGTCGGTAGTTAGGGTTTTGTTGGTGCGTTATTGAAGCGTTGAACCCTGGGTATTCCCCTGTGTGACAAAAAATTGTTCTATTGTCGTAACTGAAACTGTTATTGTTGGGAATTGAAGAAAAGATAAATCTTTGTGTGTAGATCTGCTACTTTAGTGCGCAGTATTCTACTTGACTTGCGAAGCTCTGTACTAATAAAGGAATCAGATCTGAAGAAAATAGGTAAGATCTTAAATCTTTGTGCTCTGAGAAAGGTAAGATAAGTGAAAATTTTTATTTCAAAAGAATGAATCTAGGAATGCTTGATAAGTTTTGTCCTAGTCTGAAATCTAGGGTACAACTAGAAGAAACAAGATTCGATACGAGTAGATCTGATAGAAGTAATGAAAGATATGTTATTCCTATGCATAGAAAAAATGTTTGGACTAACAAATGGATGCAGGATCCTAGAAACAAAAATTGCAGGTTAGTTACTGTGATCCCAGTGCACAGTACATGAAAGGTTGGGGATCATTTAAAAGAAAGAGAGGATTAACTCTTTGTTATAGTTACAGAAGACCGAGACATCTTGCTAAGGAATGCCCTGGTAAAGTTCCTAGTTGTCTTTGTTGCAAAGATATGGATCATGAAGTTTTGGATTTCCCTAGAATGATTTCTAAAGTTGAAAAAATGAATATGAGACAAGGAAACCATGAGAAATGCCAAGAAACTAAAGCTATGATAGAACCCGACAAAGAATCAGAGACTGTATTATTACAGATGAAATAAATCCTCAATGATCACATAGACGTCAACTTATCATAGATATTAAAAGAGGAGTGTATAGAAACGAGAATAGGATACTTTGATATAGACTGTGTTCTGGATGAGGAAACATGGGTGAATATTATGACAGAAAGAACTTGGGAAATTTTGGGAAATGCTACTATGATTCCTTCGTTGGGAGGAGTAGGATTGTTTAAAGGAAAATTGATAACCCTATGTTGAAGACTTACCCATATACATATGATTTCTCATGGAACTTCAACAAAGGAAGAATTTGAGGTCGTTAAGTTTGTTGAGAACAATGCCCCATTTTCTATTTTTCTAGGAAAAACCTAGATTGAGAAAGATCAGATATGAAGGAAACAAGAAGAGGAAGATCTAGACAAAAAAAGAAAGAACTAAGAGATTTCATGGCTAGGAGATTAGTGCACTTAATAGAAGAACAGGAGGACAATTCGAAGCAACTGAGGACCAGAGATCTAGATGTCAAAGTTGAAAGAACACAGGAATACTTGAAACACTTGTCCATACAGGAGAGTAGAGAACCTACTCCAGAAAGAGGAGAAGTATTACTCTCGAACCCTTCGAAAGATTCTCAATAGTGAGAAGTTACTATGCCAAGGGGATATAAGAACAATAATGGAAAGAGGAACCCAATGACTCATATTACAGGGAAGAAAGCCAAAAATCTCAGCAAGAAGAAAAAAAAGTTAGAAAAACTGCAGGAAGTTCCAGAAAGGAATTCGCAGAAGCAAGATTTGTAGAACTTGAACTTCGTCAGAATAGAAGAACAACGAAGATTGGCACTTAGCCACGATGAAACAATATGACCATTGGAGGCATCTTAACCATTAGACCGACGCTCCAAAATGGCTAGAAACATAGTTATGACCGGAAAGATCGCCATTGGACCGTTGGGACCATGCCATAACAGATGTAATTGCATTGATTGAGCCTTTTTGACCCATTGGAGGAATCCTTTACGACATTGTCTATTTATCCCATTGAATGTTGCACCGAGAACACTTTTGCGAATTGTGAGTATCTGATCCCACAGAGAATCCATTATTATCGTGTTGTGCCTATTGAGACATCGCCACCCACTCTGTTACATTGAGTGTTTGTTCACCGACCTGAGATATTTGATCTCGAACTTGTATGTCAGGTGAGCGAGCGCAGTGGAAAATTCTGTAGAGGAAATTATGATAGACTTAATGGATGATAAGGTCATGTCTGTAGGGGCACAAACCTCATTAATTAGAGGAGTACAACCCTCTCCATCGACTGCACGTTGATCTGGACCCTCTAGAGTTGCGACAGAGAAATGAAGTAAGCATCGTGATGACTTGGAGAACGTGAAGCTCATCCCATCTATCTTGCCCGACCACCTCCCTCCTTTGGCTAGAACAGTTAGTCGTGACAGTGTCCCGAGGGACTTTGACTACACTTTGATCATTGCATACCTCCCAAATGGGATACGCGCAGTTGGACCACAAATAGGACAGATCGTGTAGTTGAATATCAATGACTTCATCTTGGGATACCGCAAGAACTATGGCATGCTCGGCTCCCATAAGTATTTGACCAAGACAATGGGGAAGAAGTCAAAGATAATCCCCCAGTCGTGGACCATGGACATCGCGAGGTTCACCATCCTGAATGTAATGAAGATACCCCACTTTGGAAGGCATCAGGAGGTTAACGCATGCGTTAAAATTCTGGTGTCATGCTTCCATGGCGGTTATATATGGTTGGACAGATGCATCACTGTAGATTTAGCTCTGATCCATCAGATCACTGGATTAAGTATGCAAGGACCATACCCACAATAATTTTATCTAGAGAAGGCAACAGATCGCGCCCTGGAATAGAGTATCAAAGATACCTATGGCGATGTGGACAAGGGGAACGAAGGTTACAAGGTATCCTCCATCCAGAATGGTGCAGTGCGCCTAGATTGCCAGTTGATCGCTGGTAATCTAGTAAGGAAGAACAGGCCCACACAGGTCACTGGGTTCATTGTTGACCTCGTGGCAAAGTGCATTGAAGGGATACAAATGAACTGGATGGGATACCTCGTCAACCAGTTAGAAAAAGACTTCCACAAAGCTTAGGATCAATGCTATGAGTTTCATTTCATTTGGCTTCTAATAATCATCGCCTTTATTTCTTGGGAGATGCTGGAAGGTGCGAACTTCCTTGAGATTGAGCCATCTGAACCCTTAGCTGCAAAGTTCACTACGCTCTGGTATTAAAGCGACATGGCTAAGAAATGGCAGTCAAATGCGATGTTCCACACTTATTACCTTTAGTTGAATAGGTCTATTGAGTCTTTCCCTTGTATGATGTCGAACACCCTGCACAGGTTTAGTCCCCTTGTGAAGTTTCGTAAAGATAGACATTTTATTTATATCACTGCACACATAGACGAACATAAAGAAGAGCTCCAATATTAATATAATCTCACAGAGGAGGACATGGAAGAAATAACTAAGGAATGGCCTACATAGTTCCTTATACCTATCGACCAGGCATAACTTTCTGACCCCAACCTCATCATAATTCCTGTGGTCACTCGCGAAGAGTATGATGCACCCAATAGTAGCAGAAATAAGAAGAAGGAAGAGGTACAGGAGATGAACAATGCATCAGAAGAGACTGCTTCAGATTCACCTGGAGGAGGAGGAGGTGATGAAGTATATAAAGAAGAGGACAAAGAGGAAGAAGATAAGAAGAAGCACGACGAAGTAACACCGCCTAGGGATCCCCTCGAGGAGGCTGAGACATCCAAGAAAATAAAGGTTTCCCCCACGAAACGTTCATCACAGAAGAATTCCAAAGCTATTAAGACCAAGTTGCAGACTGTTCTCATGGTAGATGACATCGATCTCATCATCATCGCCATATCATATACATTAGAATATATTTTATAGCACAATGAAGAAAAACAGGAAACCATGTATGATCAGATTGAAGCAAAGCTGAAAGGGGTACAAAAAGCCTTGTACTCTAGCCGCATAGTGTCTACTACGCCCTCGTCATATAAATGGATTGAGTTGGGAGATGATCTTGCCCAGTTGCGCAGACTGGAAGATGCGACCGAAGTTCGCCTTCATCATGTCCAGGAAGAAAAAGAACATGATACATAGGCATTAAAGAAAGAAAACGAGGAAGACCTATAGAAAAATCGAGTTGCGCATCAAGAAAAAGATGACCTCTAGGTGAAGTTCACAGAGGATAGACCACAGATCCAGAAGGAGAAAGAATAGTTGCTCGCCGAGCAGATTGGATTCAAAGAAGAAATCACTAGAGCACTTCTCTATGTGATGGGCTTCGAACATATGGAAGAATACCTAGTGGAAAGTCAAGTGGGGAAGATTGTTGAAGCCATTTAGCAGCTCCAACAGGGAGTACCATAACTAGATTTACAAGAAGTTATAAGCACTTTGCAGGAAGTTGGATACCAAAGAGAAGAAATTGCCTAAGGCACAGTCCATAGAATCAAGGCATTGGCCTTAGAATGCAAAGAGCTCAACAGTCGAAGTGCGCAGACTTACAAGCACCTTGCAGAGGACCCTGAAATAAGGACACTGGAGTCACACCTCCAGGAGGAAAAGAAGCAAGTAGCAATAGTTCAAGCATAGTTGAAGCCATTGTTAGTGATCGAGAGGATGAAACAGTCCCATGAATAGCATGGTTCAGCAACAGGTCCATGCCATCCAGAGTAAAGTCATGGAAGTGACTCAGAAGCTCCAACCAGTACAGGATCAAGATTGCACACTTTTTGAGGAGATTAAAGGACAAGATGCAGAGCTAAAACAAGTGGTCACCATGGTAGAACAACACTTGGAAGGACCTGTGACCGAGAAAATTATTTAGGATTTCATCGAGCAGGAGGCTCTGGAGAAGCAGTAGGTCGAGGCAGCTCAAGCCAAGCTCGAGGCCTTTGAGGCAGAGCTACCCAGATCAGAGTGACTCAGGATGAGTCACAAGTTAGTGTTGGGGGCCTGTTGGCCCTTGACCAAGTTTGGGAGAACCTTGGTCATGTTTAACCATTTTTGGGACTCCGATAGGCTGGTCGAAGGTAGAGCGCAAGGCAAAGCGAAGATCGTGGGATCTTGCCCCCTTTTCATGGATTTTTGGGTTTAGGGTTTATGTAACAGGTATGGTATGTCGGCCTATGGGTTCACCCATGTTTAGGCCCATTTTATAATGTATAAATATAAAGCTAGGCAATGTAAGTAGGAGAGACATGTGTGTGTAATATGGCGATGATCTAAGTATGAATAGTTGTAAATGCTTCGTGTATATTGTGTGTTGAGAACTTGCAGAGCTAGGTGCACGTGATTGTAAGAAGGCTCTATGCTTGAACCTAGCTCAGGGAAGGAGGATATGGCGATGTTTGCATAGATATTCTGTCCTATGCGGAGTGGGTATTGTGGCTATTTGCATGTAAGAGATTGACAAAAGACAATAAAGAAGAAGAAGAGTTGGTGGACGTAGCCCCACACTGGGGTGAACCATGTATATCCTATGTTGTGGTTGCTTTGTGCTTATGGTTGTTATGTGATTGTTGAGATTTATTCTTAGTGTTGTGATCTATTTTTCAGATGCATCTGATATAGTATATTAGTGATTAGTGATGTGAATGAATGCTAGATCTGATCTGTTTCTATATGTTAAGTGCTTGGATGTGTTAGATCTTGTTGAATACTGTGTTGTTCTATAATTAGGGTTTTGACTTGCGATGTGACTAAGGGTTAAATACTGATGAATGTTAACTGCTAAGTGCTATGTTAAGTGTTGTAATCATAGATCTTTGTCCCAGCTAGGTTGTAGACACTTGAGTTGTGCAACCGCCCCTACTTATACCTTGGGTGAGACTTCATCTCCTTTGCAGGTGTTGCCGAAAGGGTTGGTAGTTAGGGTTTTGTTGGTGCATTGTTGAAGTGTTGAACCCTAGGTCTACCCCTATGTGCCAACAATGATACTCTAACCAATTAAACTACAATCCCAATACAGTACAATTAGACAAATATTTGGGAATTCAACACTCAATACATGCAGGTAACTACAAATAATGCATGCGATAATTAGAGAAAGTTCCTTCAATGTGGGGTGAGAATTAGAGAAATTTCCTTCAAGTTGGGAGACCGAAGTAAAATAGATGATAAGCCAATCATATATGAAAAAAACTATCTCGTTAGAGGACACGTTAATATCGAAAAAACATAATTACTAAGAAACTGTAGAAAACAAATTTGTGCCATAGAAAAGAGTTGGGAAAGGTAGTTTTGGGTAGTCTACACAATTTCCTAGCTTTTTTGGACACATCTACATCATTAGGCCTATAGATAGTTCCTTTCATGGAAATATTAATTCCAAAGGAATATGGATTGGAAGAAAAATAAAGGTTATTAATTCCAAAGGAATATGGATTGGAAGAAAAATAAAGGAGGGATCTACTTCTCTTATGCAATTTAACCCTAATTACAACTTCAACAAGAATCAATTTGTTATATATATAGCCTCGATAACATCCCATAACATATTAGAATAATATTGTAATGATTAATGACCATAAGAAAAAAACTGTAATGCCTGTGATTATAAGCCAACAAAGATATACCGATTGGACACTTGAGGCATGTACGTAACTACAAATAATGAGTGTGAAAATTAGAGAATGTTCCTTCGAGGCAGGGAGACTAGAGTAAAATAGCTTATAATAGCCTAGGTTTTTTTTATTCCTAGTGAGGTTCCACACGTCTATGTAAATGTGTTGAGCCTGCACATAATAGATCTATCTAAACAATGATACACACATTTGTAGAGATAATAGAATAAAGAAGAAGAAGGAGAGAAAGAATGAAAGAATTCTCATTAATCGTTTTATACACTCAAAGAGTGAGTAATTTACAATATATATATATATATATATATATATATATATATATATATATATATATATATATATATATATGATATATGTGTAACTGATGAGCCATAGTGGTGGTCTAGAGTGATCTTGACACTCACTAATAGTTATGGGAGTAAACTACTACCTAGTCTAGTCTCTCGGGCAGTTATGTGAGTGAACTGCCACCTAGTTGAGTTAACTAGTCAACTAGTCTTCAGTTAACTGACTAAACAAAGAGTAGTGATGATTTAAGTCAGGAAATCAAGGTTAATGCACTAGGTTGGTTATGATCCCAAGGCAAGTGCACATTAGCATGGTGATGATACCAATGTTGCATGGTGACAAAACCAATGCAACATCTAACTATTAGTCAAACTGAAGTGTCAATTGAAAGAGAATATTCTCCAGGTGGAATATTCTCCCCTAAAATATAGGAGATAGGATAATGACTAATTATGACTAATAAACAAGGAAAAACCTTAGGAAAAATAAATCCTAGGTGTGTGTGAAGTAACTCCAACACCCCCCCTGAACATCACTATGGTGAAAATAAAGAATGTGTCTCGGCAACGAGGCCATGTTAGGTACCCAAATACAAAAGATACACTGAAATAAATGAGGAAAGAGGCAAAAAATCATGGGAAACACCCCCCCTCAAATTACAATTCATAAAAAAATAAAATGAGAAGGAACAAAAAGCAGTTGCTAATCAACCTTATCCTTCACTCCAAGAAGACCTCACAACTGTGTAAGTTTGTGCTCATTGAAGATTCTGTTGAAGATGTAGATGTCTGCATGGATCTGATGAAGTATATGAACCATTGCGATGTCCACACATATCCACTTTATCTTCTTATAATGAATAATATCCAAATAAATTTTGGATGAAACTTTGAAAACCGTGCGGCCGTTTTCGGAAAAACGCTTAAATTTTGTTGATTTTAAAATGATCATAACTTCACTTCCCGGACTCCATTTCGGGCAATTGTTTTTTTGAAATGGGATATTTTCCCAAGAGGAATTCAAATATCCAATTTGTTTTTGAACATTTTTCTTAGAAAATATCATAATGGAGTCTGATGTGCGCGACTCCCTTTTTGTCTCCTGAGATGCATGCATTGCGCATGGAAAAGTATTTGTATGTGATCCATGATATGCATGTCACATATATTCCACATGGATTTCAGAAAAAAATTATGAAATGGAGTATAAATCATCTTAATATATGGAATACAAATTTGTGCAAATACTTTTGTAGAAGACTCTTCAGAATAAAATGTTTGATCTTCTAATGGCTTCTCTTCTGGCTCTATATTTTCAACCTCCTGAATGAAATATTCACACTATTACTTATTCCCAAATAGAACCTCAAATCTGGTCCATAATTCATTTGGAGTGAATTCTTGTGTGACATAACATACTTGGTGGAGAATTTATGGAGAAATAGACAAGCAAATAAATCCTATGGTCATATCTTGTCTATTGAGAAAGTTGTTTTCCTCATCGGCAGAATCAGGCTCTACTTCCATTGCCATGGTTATTTGGTATAAGCCTCTACTTCTAAGAACAAGTAGAATCTTTGTCTTCTACTCCAAATAGTTATGAGGTGTGAGAAGTATTATTGGTGAGTAAAACATAAATTCCATCCTTCCGTGTTCTTCAATCTTTAGTACCTGCAAAAATAATTTGGTGTATCTTTTTATTATAATTCCATTGGATATGATACCATGTAAATGTGTTTAACCTGCAAAAAATATATCTAGCTAAACAATGATACACACATTTGCAGAGAGAATAGAAGAAAGAAGAAGAAGGAGAGAAAGAATGAATGAATTCTCATTAACCATTTTCCACACTCAAACAGTGAGTAATTTACAATATATATAGGATAAATGAGTAACTAATGATCCATAGTGGTGGTCTAGATTGGTCTGGACACACACTAGCAGTTACGGGAGTAAACTGCCACCTAGTCTAGTCTCTCAGGCAGTTATGTGAGTGAACTTCCACCTAGCTGAGTTAACTAGTCAACTAGTCTTCAGTTAACTGACTGAACAAAGAGTAGTGAGGAGTTAACTCAGGAAATAAAGGGCAATGCACTAGTTTGGTGATGATCCCAAGGAATGATCACATTATCATGGTGATGATCCCAATGTTGCATGGTGACAAAACCAATGAAGCATCTAAACTCAAATCAACTAGTCAAGCTGAAGTGTCAATTGAAAGAGAATATTCTCTAGGTGGAATATTCTCCCCTAAAGTATAGGAGACTAGATAATCACTAATTATGACTAATAAACAAGGAAAAACATTAGGAAAAATAAATCCTAAGTGTGTGTGAAGTAACTCCAACAGTCTAAGTGTTTTCTCTGGTTTTGAAATCACACTTCCACTTGACGTGGTTGCATATTTAACTTGCATGACAATGATAAATACATTACGTCAATATAGTAACAGTAAACCACGCATAAATAATTAGCAAACATGGTGAAGGACTAAATTAAAAAATTTCAAACCGAGAGATTGGATTATTACTGGGGTGACTGAAGCTCTCTTCCAATAGGCTCGATTGATCCTCAGACAAATAGAGTCTTTTGTTGGGCGTCTGTTGAATTATCATGTTGTAATATGTCTGAGTTTTTTCAGGCAGTTCACCCTCCAAAACTCCATAATTCACACTCTAAACATGGTATTAGGTCGTTCACACTCCATTCACACTCTAAATGTGGCATTAGGTCGTTCACACTCCAATCTGTTGTTAATTATTCAAAATTGGAAATAAACCTTTGCACATATATCTTGCTAATCATCTAAACATGTCAATCATATGGAATTACCATAATTGTTTAATATGATTAGGTAAATGTGAAAAAGTAAACAGGTTAACGGATGCATTCATAAATTCAAGAAAGTTATGAATAGTAAATCACATTCATTTATTTGGGAGGATGATGAACAATATGGCAACATCTTCAATTGCTAGCCATAGGATTAGGTTTTTAGAATAAATGATAATTAATTATGCCCATTTCCAATAGGTATACGCCTTTTGGCGTAAAAATAAAATTCTAGATTCTTTTGATGTTTCCACTTGTAAATATAATATAACTAAATACTATATACATGTAGCATTTACATCGAATGGAAAAAATATTAATAAAATTTACGAAAATGAATTACAATTTAAGATTTTATAAATAAGTTTTTTAAATTACAATTTAATGGACTTTACAAAAATTACCCCTCCTACCGACCACTCTCTACCGTCTTGCTTACCACAAAGTGTGTAACTCACCTCGATCCATCAAACTTCCTTCTCTGAATAGACAATTCTGTCATGACAATCAGGGATCAAATTTGACTGGGGATTCATTTTGTCCACTGTTAATGCTATGTATAGATAGAGAAATTTCTCTGAAGATTATTAAATGACTAGGAGAGCCTTTCTCCATAACACTATATTATTAAAAAGAAGCCAAGAAACTACACAATGATGATAATAGAAACAAAAGGTTAGTGACAATACCTTCTTGAATTTTCTACATGGTTGTCTAGGATCTTATGTGACATCTATTGTATCATGTTTGAACGATATATTGAATCATCTGTTAAGAGGACTGCTGATAGATGCGAATAGTCATAGATATCAATTTGGACTTTAGGGGTTACTTAAATTTGATATCCACTACTCATTATTCACCACCAATGACAGTATTTGATATCCACTACTAAAGTACTACTGGATTCCAATAGACATCTCAGTTATAGGCTATAGCTTATAAGAATAAACAATATAAACATATCATTTTAGAACTTCAATAAATAGGTGATACATCCATGCTTTAATAATAACATGGGCATGAGCTCCTTGACAATGAGATTGTATTGTATTGAAAAAACCTAGATCTTATAATAATATCGAATCAACCAAACATTATGCAACCTTTGAATCCAATGGCTCTGCATATGAAGAAATCCAAGTGGCATTGAGAATGGGGCCTAATTTACGTTGTTGATGCAAAATGGAGTAAATATTACGAGAATCATATTGGTTCAATGGATGTCCAAAACTCCACTCCCTATAACACCAAAAGGGCACAATCATATGAATATTCATATTAAAAATATCCTCCTGGGGTATGAGCCCAATAATCTCCATCCAAGTAGGTTGATCCGCATAAGATAATGAAAAATCCTTAGCCATTGAACACCAATTCTTCCAAGAACGAGCATTGGAATCCCAAAGATATCTCCAGGAGAAAATATTATTTCTACAAATCCTCCTTGCTTAAAAACTAGGGAGGTCGGATATGCAATTACCCCCCTTCTTCCAATTCCAAATTGGCCTCCTAGACAGATCCCAACCTGATCTACTTCCTGACCACTTCCAACGAACCAAACCTGCTACCCCCTCCAAGCTATCCAAATAATCCTGAAGATGGACCCTGAAATATTAAAATTATAAGGAGTAGATATGATATCACGTAAACCAAATTGTCCATTTATTCCAACATGATGGAATAAAAGAAATTTGTGCCACATCAAAACCTTCCAAGGATATTATCCCTACAAACAACTAACTACCCATTTAGTAGCCAAAATGGTACCTTGGGTCACCACATCAATCAGGCCAAGACCCCCCTCATCCTAGGGCATGATAAAAATTTACCAAGGGACCATGGGAAGACCACAAGATTGACCATGCTTGGCCCACAGGTTCAAGCACAAGATCTATTCTAATCGAAAAAACTTCACCTTGCTTGGAATCCAGTAAGATACATAGTAAATGTGGGAGGCCTGAAGGATCCTACTCACAACCGTTAATGTAATACCCCTAGGCCAAACTCTAATTTTAAATGTACATATAGGCTGGTGAGCCAGGACATTTTGGGAAAGAGTTCCTTTTTATATATGTTTTGAGGCCAAAGTGCCTATGTGATTAGGCCAAAGATCCTATATGTTAAAAGGAAAGTGAGACTATCATTGTAATATGTATCACTCATATTATTAATAGAATGTATCATTTTTGTAGAGCAAGTCAATAGAAAAAGTATGAGTGGATAGAAATCCGCGAGAGGGAAATGGGGCTAAGAGTCTAGGAAGAGGGCCTAAGACACGGGAATATTTTAAGAATATTTCCTATTGTCCAATTCATTTGAAATTTTATTCTAAGTTCCTAAGGACGGGGAACGTATCACCAAGTGGGGACAAGGTAGTTCCCAACATGACAAGTGTCAAGTTGGGAACATGAAAATATAAAGTTGGGGAAATCATGTATTTTCCATTATTCTTACCCTCATTCTCTCATTCACTCTTGACATATGTACCTTCCTACCATAATCACTCGTACTTATACTTTGGAGCTACATAGTTGTTGTTAAACAATGAACCTGGGTAATTTGAATGGAATAAGTAGGTTGGCACACTTGTGTGCATTCTGAAGAAGCGGGTTGTCAGGCCCGTGAGAATTCTCTCCAGGTGAGAGAACTATTGGGAATTGTTTCCCTTTGTTCTAGGCCACGGATACAAATTTCTAATACTTTCTATTCGATCTATTGTTGCCGCCCCAAAAGGGAAATGGGGAAGTCGAAGGACTGTTGAGAAGAGAAGGAGCACACTTCTTAGGGTGGGACAGGATGTGGGGAATGAGAGGTTATAGGTTGGTTGTTGGAGTTGGCACATTATTTTGATTATTTTTTATTTTTTTAGACCTTAGTATGTCTTAGGAATCCTTTCCTAGTGGAGTTTTTATCCTCAAATCAGGGGTGACCTGCTGCTGGGAGTTTATGAGCAACAAAGTCTATGGCTGGGAGGAACATATGAGGTTTTCACATAGTTGGTGATTTACCATTAAAATATAAATGTATTTTTATATGATTACATGTTATTTAATGTGTGTATTATTTTGCTGAGTAATATATATATGATAATTGTTTATGCATTAAATGCATATATTTATGCATGAATTTGTATGTTCTTGTATTGCATATTTGCATTCATATCCAGAGCATATTGTTAATTAAAAATGGTATCAAAGAAGAAATTTTTTGTGTGGTGTGGCCCAACTAGGGGCTGGGTATGATACATTATGGTATCAGAGCCACATGTTCAAAACTGAGCCTATATGGGCACGAGACAGAGTGTTGAAGTTGAGTTTGCAAAAATTAAATTTGAGAGGGTGTTTGCAACATGTTTGTTAAAATAATTTCCATTAAATTAGAAGAAATTCATGAGGAATTTGAAGGAATTGAACCAATGGATTAAAAACCCCCATTTTTAATCTTAGTTTGGGTATTTTTAGGCCTGTAATTTTTTGAATTACGAATTTTGGAGTTATGATGAATCCATGGAGAAATTGGTCAAAACTTCCAAATTTCAGAGTGAATTCGAGTGAAATTTTTGCCCAGAAATTCCCATCAGTTTTGCGTGGATGTAATTGGTTTTGTTCAGGGCCAAAATTGGTGGAAATAATCTTAATTTCATATTTCTATGACGTCTTGGGAAGGAATTTAAAAATTATGTATTTCTGGAAAAAATCAAAATTTGGAAAAAATTGAGTATTTTTCCATACATGACATCAACATGATGTGGCGGTGATATGGTATATTTGATATGGAATGCCATGGTGGAAGGTCTAGGGTGGAAAGTGCATAGTGGCAATGGGTGGCATGGTGACAAGTGATGTAAGATTTATGCATGCAGGGTGGTTTAGATGATACTATAAACCACTGTCGCATGGGGGAAAAGTGGGTTTGGCTTCCAGACCTTGTACCATGTGAAACCACTTAGATTGTGACATGTATCATAGAGAAACCACTCTCACGACTCAAAGGAATATTAAAATTCACACACTTTTGGGATGCGACGTGGCCTTTCAACCATTGATCTCGCTAGATCTCCACCGTAGGGTCTGGGAGACGTGTAAGTTTACGTGCACCAAGGAAAAAGGTGTGAGATGGGATATTCCCATCCTCATGACAAATAACAAGGTAACATGGTGAAATTTGACAACCAAAGAAGGACCCTTGTCCCATCTAGGTCATAGATATTCCAGCTGGGCAGGTGGGGCCGTGAAGTATGAATATTTTATTGAAATTTAAGGACCATGTAAAGGAAAAAGAGACAAAGGAGAGAATAAATAAGAGAGAGAAGGATGACGAATTAGGGATAAGTAGTTTAGGAGGATGGCATGGCATCATTTTTTGAGCCTAGGTGGACCTAGAATTCCACATCAGTCGCCAAATCATTTGAAATTAGTCATTTTTCTTAGGAATTTACAACGTTTTGCAAGTTATTTTTGAGAGGCTAAAAAATGTTTTTAGAGATTCTATTTTTCAAGACTATAAGTGTTGTAAAACCCACATAAAATCATTAAATATTAAATTAAATATATTGAGGAGATATTTACGAGCTAAATGGTTAGTGAAATGGACCTAGTATGAGGAATTTACATGCCAAATAGTGCAAGGTAATTTTTACATGCCAATTTATTCCATGAGCCATAACTTCCTGCTCAGAAGTTAGTTTTGGGTGTAGGAATAGTCAATAGAAATATGATGAACTATAGAAGACATATATGGAGTCAGATTCAAAATTTGGGTGCTTAAAAGTGCACATGAGAAGGTAGAAGACACTTGTAACAATCAATGCAAACATGATAAATTGACCCAAAAATTCAACAAGATGCAACCAACATCCCAGAGCCCAGATGAGGGTGAAACTTGGTCAGATTTCTCAAAATTAAAGAATGAAGAAACTCAATTTCAATCCTGTCAAAATACCAAAGGAGTTAGTATAGGGATCCAAGAACAAGAATGTAATTACACCTAGTTAAAAAGTGTGTAAAAGAGCAAATGGGTAATTTTCAAATAGCTATAACTTGTTAATCAGAAATCAGAATTGAGAAAGAGTATATTCATTGGAAAGGTCTTGAAAAGAGGAATAGATGGATGAACCTAGAAATGTGGATTGAGCAGTATAATTCAAAATAAAACAAAAATTGTATTTATGGTGTATTTAAAGGGAAGAAAGGTGCATAATTTTATAGATTTGTTAAATTATCGTGGTCTAAAAAATCCTATTGCATGCACATTTTGCATATTTTGAGGGAAAATAGATATGAACAAGATCAAAAAAGAGAACAAAGGCATGGAATATACTCATAGAACCTAAAACCATGAATACGAACTTAGGGGATTGTATGTGAGCATGGGTAATGCAGGGACTGAATCAAATGGGCATTGAGAATGATGCAGGAGCATCACCAGCAACAAGCGAGTGTGGGACAAGCGCCATCACATTTTTGGCACATGTTAAAATTGTTTGCAATATTTTGAAAGTTTGGATGCGCAAAATTTAATGTAATAGTTAAGAAAGTGCGTACTTCCATATTGTAAACAGATCTTGAGCGATTTTCTCTCATCTGTAAGGTGTAGAGGCATTGACACATAATTAATGTAAGTAGGTAGATTTAAATTCTAGATTAGATAGTTTTAGGAGCTGGAGGGAAAACCGACTATAGACACCCTCATCTTGTATCATTTGTATCATTATCAAGGATATCATAGAGCATAGAGGAGAGAAGAAGCAGAGAGCGGTGTAAAAAGAACCCATGTACATAAGTTCTGAAATTAATACATGAAGCTTGATCCAGACTCATGGTGTTCTAATACTTTCTGTGTATACACATTGAATGTTATGCTTATGTTTGTTTTACTCTTTCTGTTGTACATTTTATTTTATGCTATGTATGTATGATTTCATGTTAAGTATTTGAAATCTGAGAGAGTAAGGAAATGAGTTTCAATTGTTTCTCTTCTTGAGTCAGAGTTCCTGCAAGGAATGCAGTGAAGCATCTGCAAGGAGTACATTGACGGGTTCAGAGTTCATCTCTGAAAGAATAGGAGGGATATCGTTGTTCTCATTCCAAAATAAGTGCAGGAGTAGCACAGGAAGCCATGCAAGGAGTGCACAGGCGTCGGAATTCTTAGGAATTATCAACAACAAGGGGATTTAAAGGACTATTGTTGCAGAGGAGTGCACAGAGTTGAAGAGTTCAATACTTTGAAGTATTCGAGGGATTTCCGCAAGGAGCACGCTCAAAAATTCTTTGGGGACTCGATTTCCGAAGAAAAAAAAGGAGGATTGGTGCCTTTGAAGTATCCAAGGTGCGGCGAAATGAATTTGCTTTGCCGGTGGATAAGTTTCGATGAAGGAACACCTCATTCATTTCGTAAAAGTTGTTTAGGAAGGAAAGGACAATCAGAATTCTCCGTGGAGAATTCGCGAAGTCCCGAGAGCCGTTAGATCTTGCAGAGGATCCAGGAGAGTTATGACAAGTGTTTTTCAAAGAATAAGTTCAGGAGAATAGGGCCGTTGGATCCAAGCCGACGAGGGTCGTTAGATCACTCATGAACTCTCATTTTGGAGTTCGGAGGTTTGAAGGGGCAGTAGAATTCGCATTATAGTTAGATAACGACAAAGTGACAAGTGGTGCACTTGTCGCCAGGTGGAGTCAAACTCCATTGACTATTTTCGGGGTTTTGTGGGTTGGAGAACTGAGACCTTAGCATCAGGATTCACGAAATCTGAAGTCCTGAAAAGGAAGAAAGTGTTGTTGTGGGGCTAGCATTGGGAACGTTACAGAATTCAACATTTCAGGGGATAGGAGGTTGGGATATCTGTTCCGGGATTCCAGAAATCAAGAAGCACGATATAAGTGTGAAGGATAACGAGGCCTACAATTCGACAAATTGACAATTCGGGTTTCGAAAGTTTAAGAGTCGAGACACTCGGTAACAGGAGTCACAAGTCGCGATATTTGAAGTTTTGAAATAGTGAAGGACGTGATCACATAGTGGATCGAAGAATTTGAATTGGTTCTTAGTGTTTTTTCACGTGGGCTTAATTCATAAGGACCTGTGGGATACCATTGTAGGTGTGTTTGATTTCCCGAAAAGGAATCGAAGAGTCAGTTAGACTCAAAGGGTAGAAAATGAGTGATCCTGTGCAGACCTTGACCTGAGGGTCGAGGGTCCGCACCATCTGGTATCAGAGCTCTTCTCTGTTTGTATATTGCAGATAGAGGGTGTGATAAATATTTACAACCATGCCACCAAGAACAAGAGACAGGAAAACACCCGATCCACTAGAGGAAAGGGAAATGCCAAGAAGAAGGGGTAGGCAATTACCTGATCCGCCAGGGGCAAGAGAGATGTGTGAACTATGTGCCAGGCTTGATGCCATGGAAATAGCACAGAGGCGCATAGTCGATGTTGGAGATATCAGTGAATCTGAAATTGAATATGAAGTTGGACATGGAGGAGAAGAAGTTGAAGATGAAGATGCAGCAAAATAATGCCTATTCAAAGTTGTTGCAAGGATAGGTGCTAGGGAAAAAATGGAAATTCCAGTATATGAGGGAAACTTGGATGTTGAAGAGCTTCTAGACTTTATTAGAGCTCTGGATAAGTATTTTGACTATGAATATGTTGAGGAAGATAAGAAGGTTAAACATGTTGTCACAAGACTTAAAGGGCATGCAACATTATGGTGGAATGAACTGCAGGCTGACAGACGCTGCAAAAGCAAGCATAAAATCAAGAGTTGGGATAGAATGGTTGTGAAGATGAAGGCAAAATTCATTCCCAGGGATTACCAAATCACTCTGTTTCAGAAGATGCAGAATTTGAGACAAAAGCTGATGTCAGTGAAGGAGTACACTGAAGAGTTCTACAAACTAAACATCAGGGTAGATCATCATGAAAGTGATGATGAAAAGGTTCCTAGATATACGAATGGTCTGAGATATGACATCCAAGATGAGATGAGCATGATGATCATTTGAAATGTGGAAGATGCTTATCAGATGGCTCTGAAGGCTAAAGAGAAGCTGAGCCGAAAGAAAATTCAAAGAGGGCAAGGTATAATTCAAGCTAGAGGCAAAACAATTGCCCAAGACAAAAATCAGAAACCTAGGGAAGAGTGGAAGAACCCTCAAACTCAAACTGAGAAAAGTGGAAGCTCACAGAGAGGACAATATGCTCATAACAACACTTTTCCTCGTGCTAGAGGAAGAGGAAGAGGCAGAGGTGGAGTGGTAACATGCTTCACATGTGGAAAGAATGGGCATAAGTCTTATGAATGTCCAGATAAGAAGAAAGAAGGAGGTGAAACTCACATTGCCGAAGCACACAGGGATGGAATGTTGAGGCAGAAGATGTTGAAGGTGGAAGATCACTGATGATGAGGAAAGTTCTCTTAATGCCAGAGAAAGAGGTAGAAAATCTAGTCCAAAGGAATAGACTTTTTCGGACTGCTTACAAGACCAAATATAGGGTATGCAAGGTCATTGTGGACAGTGGTAGCACAAACAATCTCATTTCTACAGAGATGGTAGAAAAGTTGGAGCTGGAGACTATTGACCATCCAAGCCCATACAAAGTTTCATGACTACAAAAAGGACATCAGGTAAATGTCACTAAACAGTGTTTAGTTGAAATTAAAATAGGAGGATATAAGGATGAAATACTATGTGATGTCATTCCCATGGATGTTTGTCATCTATTATTGGGTATACTGTGGCAATATGACAGGAATGCGATTCATGATGGGAGAAAGAACACATACACCCTGGAGAAGAATGGAAGAACTCACATGTTTTTGCCAATTAAGGATAAAGAAGTGACAACAGAGGTAAGAAACACTGTACTTCTCATGAGTGGGAAGGAACTTCTTAAAGAGATTAAGAAGAAGGAAGAAACACAATTCGTCGTGGTGAGGAAACCTCAGATTGTTTTAACCAGTACAAGGGTGGATGATTTACCAGAGGAAATCCAACAACTACTGGAAGAGTTTGTTGACATAGTAGTGGACGAACTACCTCATTCGTTGCCACCGATCATAAGTATAATTCATCATATCGATCTTATACCTGGAGCAAGTTTACCGAACAAAGAAGCATACATATTGACACTGCATGAGAATGAAGAAGTCAAAAGACAAGTCCAAGACTTAATGGACAAAGGATTGGTTAGAGAAAGCTTGAGTCCATGTGTTGTTCCAACAGTGCTCAGTCCAAAGAAAGATGGAGGTTGGAGAATGTGTACAGACTCAAGGGCAATTAAGAAGATTACCATCAGATATAGATTTCCATTTCCAAGGATGGATGACTTGATGGATTGTTTGAGTGGAGCCAATTTTTTTTCAAAGATTAATTTGAAAAGTGGATATCATCAGATTCATATGAGAGAAGGTGATGAATGGAAGACAACATTCAAGACGAATGAGGGACTATATGAATGGCTTGTTATGTCATTTCGCTTAACAAATGTGCCGAGTACTTTCATGAGATTGATGAATGAAGTTCTGAAGGAGTTCATTAGAAAATTCGTCATTGTATATCTTGACGATATACTGATTTTCAGTAGGACAGAAACAGAGCACTTGAAGCATTTGGCTATAGTGATGAAGAAATTGCAGCAAGAGAAGTTGCTGATAAATATGAAGAAATCATCATTCATGAAGACATAGCTCATTTATTTGGGATTTGTTATTTCTGTAGATAAGTTGAAAATGGATCTAGATAAAGTGGAGGTGATTAAGAATTGGCCATCGCCTAAGAGTATCTTTGAAGTTCGAAGTTTTCATGGATTGGCTAGTTTCTACAGGAAATTTATCAGAAATTTCAGTGGAATTAGCACACCAATGATGGACACAGTGAAGAAAAGACATAAATCTTTTTACTGGACAGAAGAAGCAGAGAAAAGTTTCAATTTGTTGAAACGGAAGATTACTGAACAACCAATTTTGGTGTTGCCAGACTTCAACAAGACGTTTCAGGTCAAATGTGACGCTAACGGATTTGCCATAGGAGCGGTCTTGAGCCAAGAAAATAGGCCAGTCGCGTACTTCAGTGAGAAACTAAATGAAGCGAAAGTGAAGTACTCCACATATGACAAAAAATTTTATGCAGTCATACAAGCACTGAAAAAGTGGAGGCACTATTTGGTTCCTAAAGAGTTCGTTTTGTACAGTGATAATCATGCCTTACAATTTGTAACTCAACAGGATAAGTTGAACCAAAAACATGCAAAATGGGTTAAATACATGCAGAATTTTACTTTTGTAATTAAACATATTTCTGGAACTGCTAACAAAGTTGTTGATGCTTTGAGCAGGAAGAGTTTGCTTATGTAGGAGTTCAGAGTCAAAACATTGGGTTTTGATAATCTCAAGGACATATACAAGGATGGTTCAGATTTCAAAGAGGTGTATGAAGCATCTGAGAATCCAATTCTCAGGGACAAAAGTCAATGGACTGAATATGATCCAGGATGGATTATTATTCAGGGGAAATTAGTTGTGAATTCCAAAATGCTCCATGAGGGAGAATCTATTGAAAGAAAAACATAGTGGAGGATTGGCCAGACATTTCAGTCATAATAAAACGTTCTCGAAATTAAATGGCTCATATTTTTGGCCAGGGATGAGGACAGATGTCAAAATATTTGTCGACAGATGTAGAATTTGTCAGCACTCAAAGGGAAAATGACAGAATACAGGGTTGTATCAACCGTTACCCATACTTGAGAGGTCGTGGGATGAAGTGAGCATGGATTTTATATTAGGGTTGCCAAGGACACAAAGGGGGTTTGATTCAATCTTTGTGGTGGTAGACAGATTTTCTAAAATGGCACATTTTATACCATGTCAGAAAACCAACGATGCAACTCATATTGCGAACCTGTTTTTCAAAGAAGTTGTCAAACTTCACGACTTACCAAGGAGTATCATTTCAGATCAAGACACCAAGTTCGTCAGACATTTCTGGAGGAATTTATGGAAGAAGCTGGGGACAAGTTTGTATTTTAGCTCACCTTATCATCCTCAGATGGATGGACAGACATAATTTGTGAATAGAAGCTTGGGAGATTTACTGAGAAGCCTAGTGACTAAACACCACAGTCAGTGGGATCACATTCTGCCACAGGCAAAATTTTCTTATAATGATTCAATCAATAGAAGCACAGGGCAGAGTCCATTTTAGATTGTTTATGGAATGCAACGAAGGGGAGTTTCTGAACTGAAGGATTTAGAACAGAATGAAACTAGAAGTGCTAGTGCAAAGAATTTTGCAGAGGCAATGAAAGAACTTCACAGCCAAGTGAAGGGGCGATTGCAGAATTCAAGTCAAGAGTACAAGTGCATAGTAGATCAACACAGGACAACTTCAATTTGAAGTTGGTGATCTGATTCTTGCACACCTAAGAAAGGAAAGGTTCCCAAGAGGAACATATAACAAACTAAAAATGAAAAATATTGGACCATGCACGATCATAAGGAAATTTGGGGCAAATTCATATGAGATCGAATTACCCGATGGGATCGGAATTTCACCGATATTCAACATCTCAGATTTGTACCCTTACAAAGCTGGAGAAGCAGAAGAAAACAGTGAAAAAACAGAGGTTCAGTGGACTAAACAAATGCCTATAGCTGAAAAGCCACAGATGGAGAGTATACTTGACAAGAGAGTCAACAAGAAGACCAAGAGAAAAGAGTATTTTGAATACTTGATCAAATGGAAGGGACATCTAGTTGAAGATGCTAGCTGGGAGGATGAAGAAGAAATTCAGAAGCATGGACAAACAGTGCAATAGCTCATGAACATGAGTCCATGAAAATTTTCAAGCGAGGCAGTATGATGTAGGAGCATCGCCAACAGCAAGCGAAAGTGGGACAAGCACCATCACATTTTTGGCACATGTTAAAATTGTTTGCAATATTTTGAAAGTTTGGATGCACAGACTTTAATGTAATATTTAAGAAAGTGCGTACTTCCATATTGTAAATAGATCTTGAGCGATCCACTCTCATCTGTAAGGTGTAGAGGCATTGATGCATAATTAATGTAAGTAGGTAGATTTAAGTTCTAGATTAGTCAGTTTTAGGAGTTGGAGGGAAAACCGACTATAGACACCCTCATCTTGTATCATTTGTGACATTATAAAGGATATCATAGAGCATAGAGGAGAGAAGAAGCAGAGAGCGGTGTAAAAATAAACCATGTACAAAAGTTCTAAAATTAATACATGAAGCTTGATCCAGACTCGTGGTGTTCTAATACTTTCAGTGTATACACGTTGAATGTTATGCTTATGGTTGTTTTACTCTTTTTGTTGTACATTTGATTTTATGCTATGTATGTATGATTTCATGTTAAGTATTTGAAGTCTAAGAGAGTAAGAAAATGAGTTTCAATTGTTTCTCTTCTTGAATCAAAGTTCCTGCAAGGAGTGTAGTGAAGCGTTCGCAAGGAGTGCATTGACGGGTTCAGAGTTCATCTCTGAAAGCTCAGGAGGGATACCATTGTTCTCATTCCAATAGAAGTGCAGAAGTAGCACAGGAAGCCATGCAAGAAGTGCGCAGGCATTGGAATTCTTAGGACCTATCAACAATAAGGGGAGTTGAAGGACTGTTGTTGCAGAGGACTGCGCAGAGTCGAAGAGTTCAATACTTTGAAGTATTCGAGGGATTTCCACAAGGAGAACACACAGAAATCCTTTGGGGACTCGAGTTGCGAAGAAAAAAAATGAGGATTAGTGCCTTTGAAGTATCCAAGGTGTGGTGAAATGAAGTTGCTTTGCAGGTGGATAAGTTCCGACGAAGGAACACCTCGTTCATTTCGCAAAAGTTGTTAAATTGTTAAGTTGTTAAATGGTGTGACCAACTTGTGCAAGTACAACACATTGATGAAAAGAAAATCGCTTGGAGGCAGTTCAAGAAGTACTTTCAGAAGAAATACTTGACCAAGAGTTATTATGATACGAAGATGAAGGAGATCTTTGAACTAAAGCTTGGGACTATGAACATAGATGAGTATGAAAGGATATTCTTAGAGATTCTAATGTATTTCAACTTCATCAAGGATGAACAGGTCAAAATTCAAAGGTTCCTGACTGGGTTGCCATTAATATTCAGTGACAAGATACAATATGATGACCCCAAGACATTGGATGAATCAATAAGGAGAGACAAGTTCCTCTACGATCAACATAGAGGAATACCAACTTTCCAAAAGGATTGGTAAGATAAAAATAAAGGTAAGATGGAGCAGAGGAAGAAGGGGAACTTGCCACCATTATTGAGAAATAATTCTCAGGGAAAACCAGCTCCAAATGAGCCCAAAATGATTTTTTTTTTAGGAAAAAGACCAAATCAACAACCTATTAAATGTTGGGGTTGTGAGGGAGATCGCATGTACAAATATTTCCCCCAAAGAGGTGAAAAAGTGAGGATTGGTCACAATGTACATTAGGATGATACAATTGAGGACAATTGCAGAAGCATGCCAAGGATCTATGCAGCTCTAGACAACAAGAAAGATGAATTTCAATCTCACATGATTGAAGTGGAAGGTAAGATCAATGATCAACCTATTGTTGTTTTAATTGATTCAGAAGCTATCCATATTTATATAGATCCTAAGTTGGTGGAAATATTTCATTTTCCCAAAAAACAAACTTGGGAAATCTTGGCTAGCTCAGTTAGCTACAAGAACTAAAAGAATAATTAATGATATGGTTAAGGAATGACCAATGGACATTAATGGATTGAGCACAAGGGAAGATTTGAATACGATCCATTTGGGATCATATGATTTCTTAATTGTTATATATTGGTTGTAGAAGAATTATGTTGTCCTAGATTTTTATATCAAGGCATTTACTTGCTTGGATGAAGAAGGAAACTCGAGAAAAATTCAAGGTATTCTGAGGGTGGTAACCATCAGAAATTTTTTAGCCTTGCAGCTGAAAAGAAGCTTCCGAAAGGGATTCAAAATTTATGCAGCTTATATGGAAGAGACACCTAAATACAAAGTACCAAGCATTGAATAATATGTTTTCCTAAAAGATTTTGAAGATGTATTTAAAGAGATATCAGGGTTTGCACCAAATATGGATATAGATTTTTCCATTAATCTAATGCCTGGAGTTGCACCAATGTCCAAGACTCCTTATAGGATGAGTACACCATATTTTAAAGAGTTACAAATGAATCTTGAAGAGGTTTTGAATAAGGGGTATATACACCCAAGTGTGTCACCTTTGCGTGCCACGATTTCATTTTTCAAGAAGAAGAATCGTACCTTGCGGTTATGTATTGATTTCAGGCAGTTAAATAAGGTGATTATGAAGAAAAAATATCCTTTTCCAAGGATATATGATCTCTTTGATCAACTGAAGGAGGAAAATATATTCTCTAATATTGACCTCAGGTCAAGCTATCATCAGGTGAGAATTAAAGAAGAATATATCAACAAGACAACATTTAGAACAAGGTATGGCCATTATGAGTTTACGCTGGTGCCATTTGGGTTGTCAAATGCACCCATTGTCTTCATGTGTTTTATGAAGGTATTTTTAGAAATTACTTGGATAAGTTTGTGATTGTATTCTTGGATGACATACTTATATACTCTAAGTATGAAGAAGAGCATGATAAACACTTGAGGATGGTGCTACAAGTTTTGAGAGAGCATCAATTGTATGCAAAGTTGAGTAAGTGCTCATTCCATCAGAGGGAAATACATTACCTTGGCCATATCATTTCAGAATAAGGGATTGTAGTAGACCCAGAGAAGATAAAATCCATTGAAGGATGACCATCACCAAAGAATGTATCAGAGGTGAGATCATTCATGAGGCTTGTAGGTTATTATAGAATATTTATTGAAAGATTTTCAAATATTGCACATCCAATCACTTCTTTGCAAAAGAAGGGTGTGAAGTTCTATTGGACCCCTGAATGTGAAGAAAGATTTAAAATTTTGAAGAATTTATTGACAAGTTCACCAATATTGAATATTGTTGATCCAAATGAGGACTTTCTTTCGTGCATTGACGCTTGCAAGGAAGGGCTTGGAGGAGTCCTTAGTCAAAATGGGCATGCGATATGCTATAAGTCAAGAAAGTTGGAGAGACATTATGCCACTCATGATTTAGAACTGAAAGCCATACTTGATTCCTTTAATATGTGGATGCATTATCTTATGGGAAAGAGATTTAAGTTGAGAACAGACCATAGTGGTATGGAATATTTGTTTGGACAACCAACTTTGAATGATAGACAAATCAAATGGTTGGCATTTCTTAGTGAGTATGACTTTGATATAAAGTATATCAAAGGAAAGGAGAAAAAGGTAGTTGATGAACTTAGCCAAAGGGTGCATGATATGCATGCTACAACCATTATCATTTACAAATGTGATTTGACATAAATAATTTTGGAAGTTGCAAAATCATATCAACATTATATGGAGACAAAATAAAAACTACAAAAGGGTAACTTGCAGCAGAAAATTAAATATTATGAACTAAGAGAGGATGGAAACCTCATGTAAGGGGGTAGATTTTATGTTCCTAATTCTCAAGAGATGAAAAATATGGTGCTAAGAGAGATGCATAATGTGCCTTATGCTGGGCACCCAGGTTACCAGAAGACAATTGCAGCTATCAAGAGCCAATATTTTGGCCAGGTATGAAGAAATAGATGGTTGATTACATTGCTATATGTATAGAATGTTAGAATTTCAAGGATGAGAATGGACATACAAATGGATTTCTACAACCATTTCCTATTCCAAAATGGAAATGGGAAGTGGTGACAATTGATTTCATCACCACGCTTCCCAAAAAAACTAAAAAACATGATTCCATCATGGTGTTGGTGGATAAGCTAACCAAAGATGCACATTTTATTCCAATGAAGCTCACTCACCAGGAGGATAAAATTGCATAGATTTATATGTGATAAATTTCCAGGCTACATGGTGTGCCTATGGAAATTTTCTTGCAGAGATCCCAATTTCACATCAAATTTTTGGAAGGGATTATTTAAGGAATTTGGGACAAAGCTAAACTTTAGCAAAACATATCATCAAGGATCAGATGGGTAGATAGAAAGGGCCAATTAGGTGATTGGATTTATGCTAAGGATGTATGTGATGGATTAACCATCAAAATGGGAAGAGTTTCTACATTTAGTAGAGTTTTCTTATAACAATGGGTATCATGCATATTTAAGGATGATACCATTTGAAGCATTACATGGTAGAAAGTGCAACACACCAATGAGCTGGGAAAACCCAATAGACAGAGTAGTGTTTGAGCCATATTTTTGTAGGGAAATGGAAGAACAGATGGTGAAGATTAAGTATAATTTAAAGGATGTTCAAGAACGATACAAAATATATGTAGATAAAGGAAAAAATTCTAGATAGTTTAAAGTGGGTGACCATGTGTTCTTAAAAGTATAGGCCAAGAGAATTCCCTGAAATCGGGAAATTGTTCAAAGATAGTAGTGAGACATTGTGGACCCTTTGAGATCCTGAAGAGGATTGATCATGTTGCATACATGTTTTCACTTCCTGCATCCATGTGAATTCATAATCCATTCCATGTGTATTTTCTTAAAAAGTATGTACTTGATGCTAATCATGAAATTTATTGGAATGTGATTCAGGTGGAGCAAGAAGGATACTTTTGAGTTCATCTGATGTGCATACTGGATCAGAAAGTCAAGCTACTCTAGAATCAATCAATCATGTTGGTAAAGGTCCAGTGGACCTATCACAGTCCTGAAGATGCAGCCTGGGAGCATGAGGATGCCATGCAGGAAGAGCACTACATCTTTTTGAAAATTTTTGAAGCATTTTTCTTGTGCATGTGTATATAATGCACTGAGGACAATGCATAAATAAAGGGGAGGGGAATGTAATACACCTAGGATGAATCCCATTTGTAAATGTACATATAGGCTGGTGAGCCAGGAATATTTCGGCCAGATTGCCTTTGTAGATATTTTTTGAGGCCAGAGTGCCTATGTGATTAGGATGGACAACCTAGATCTTAAAAGAACAATGAACCTGTCATTGCAATATGCATCACTCATATTATTAATAAAATGTATCAATTTTGTAGATCAAGTTAGACACAAGATTATGGGGGGATAGAACTCCATTAGAGGGAAAGGGGGATAAGAGTCTAAGAAGAGGGCCTAAGCCAAGGGGGATTAATCCAAGAGAATACTTTAATAATATTTCCTAAAGACAAGTTATATGAAATTTTATCCTATGTTCCTAATGATGGGGAACATATCACTAAGTGGGGGAAAGTGGGGACAATGTAGTTCCCAACATGACAAGTGTAAAGTTGGGAACATGTAAATATAAAGTTGGGTAAATAGTGTATTTTCTAGGATTATTTCCCTCATTATCTCATACACTCTTTCCATACATACCTTCCTTCCATCATCACTCGTACTTGTACCTTGCATATACAGAGTTGTTGTTAACTAGTGAACCTGGGTAATTCAAGCGGAAGAAGCAGATTGTCAGGCCTGTGTGCATTTTGAAGAAGTAGGTTGTCAGGCCTGTGTGCCTCTGAAGAAGCATGTTATTGGGATTGTGAGCATCTCTCCAGGTGACATAAATGCTAGGAATTGTTTCCCTCTATACCAGTTTGCAACTACAAAGCTCTGATACTTCCTATATGATCTATTGTTGAAGCCCTGGAAGCGAAGTGAGGAAGTTGAAGGACTATTGAGAAGATAAGGGACACACTTCCTGGGGTGGGAGAAGCTATGGGGAATGAGAGTTTGGTGGGAGAAGTTGTGGGGAATGAGAGTTTTTAGGATGATTGTTTGATTTGGCACCTTATTATGAGAGTTTATCTTGTTTTTAGACCTTAATTTGACTTATGAAGCCTTCCATAGTGGATTTTCTAGCCTCATATTGAGGGTGAATTGCTGCTGAGAGTTTATGAGTAGTAGAGTCTATGGCTAGGAGGAACGTCTGAGGTCTGCACATAGTTTTTGATTTAACATTAAAAGATAAGTGTCTTTTTATATGTTTACATGATATTTACTACGTGTATTATTCT
>JZKD02S1673308.1:828460-848767 GCA_000966675.3 Picea glauca
ACATGACAAGAAATATCCATCTAGGATATTTTCCCTGACAAATTCACTTTCCTTCATCTCATTATTCCACAATTAAGCATGGGTTCTCTTACTCCACAAAGCGTCTTCCCATGAGTGCTTTCAGCATAAGGGGACCACTTTGGATTTCATCCATATTTACTTCTTATCAACCATGAAAAAAAATGATGAGTCATATTTACATCAAACAATATTGGGTCCATTACCCAAAACTTTGTGCTACGGGACTTTCTTCAAGGGTTGACATCAATGACAACCAACCTTAATCAACAAAATTCATAAGGAAAACCATCAATACTCGAGGACTTCACATTTGGAATGGAAGAGAGTGCATAAAAAATTCATCTTTCGTGAAATATATTTCCCATCTATCCCAATCCCTAATTAAGACTTTGCATGACAGTGCTCTGAAAAAAGTATCATCAAGAGCCACAACTAATTCTGACAAGTGGTAATCAGAGAAAATATTTTGAAAGTGACCACTAAACATACCTCAAATCTCGATTGGGTTATGATAAAGAGTCACATATTCTCTTCTTATACATTTAACCCTATCAACCACAAATTTCCTCTTCAATAAGTCAAAAAAGTACTTAGATCCGTTGTTACCCTCCTTGATCCACTGTAGTTGAGCTCTAACTTGAGCCCCTATAGAAATATACTCATCCTCCTTGTGAAACACCATCTCAAATCAAGTCGTGTCCTCCTGGAGGGTGATTATCAAGTTCCTCCTTCAAGAGAATATGCACCTCCTCTAAATTTTTCAAGCCTCCTGAAGATCTCTCCTACTTTTTCACGCAATCATATGACCCCATCCCTTGATAAAATTCACAGTATGGAGAATGGACTCCTCCCACCATAAAATCCACCCTTTGTCCCCCCTAGGAAGAGGAACAAGATTCCATACACTCTACACCAAATCCTTGAAATTTGCAAACTTCAAATCAGAGACATTAAGATTGGACAAAGATGAAGGTTTGGATTCCACCACATTCCATACCAAAATAGAATTCATAATGGACAGGTGATCTAACCATGTAACTAGAATTATCACATCAACCAAACACATGGTCCCATAAAATGAGATATCATCCCTTGGGCCATAGATCCGATCCATCTTAGCATGAACCCTATCAAATCCATGTCTTAATTTGGACCAGGTAAACAATTCACCATTGCTAATTCATTTCTTCCCCCAATTGGGGTGGAACAACTAAAGATAAGCTTTACATTTAGACCAAGCCTACTTCTTTAAACCATTGATCACATAAAGAATCCCTCCTCCACCATCACCATCATATTCAACCATGTTAAAATATCTGCCAATTATCCACTAAACATCTGGAAGAAAATTCTCCATCCATTTCTAGAGACGCATATGTGAAGGGATAAGGTTTGGCACATACACAGAAAAAAAACCCAACAATCTCTATTGAAATAGAATAGTAATCCACACACAAAAATTGCTCGGGTCACTCCCTAAATCTATAACAAAACTATGTAGATACAAGGAAATAGTTAACATTACCCCACCTCTTCCTTGAACATGATCTGTGGCCCAGAACAAGCCATTAAAAAAATAAATCATGTCACTGTGAAGCTCAAATCCAAATGACTTGAGCTCTTGAAAAACGACTGTTTCTAGCTTGACCTTTTGAAGGACTTGAACAACCTACATTCCATGAAAAAATAGAGATATTATTTCAAAGAATAAGGTATTTTCCAAAGTGTTGAGTGTATTAGACATCGCCAAGGAAGGAGCTCTTGTAACACACCCAACCCCCTAAAATATTTTAAGTTGATGGGATGTAAAATTTTCTAAAATCTTCCTCTAAAATTACCTTCTTTTAAAGTTTAAGGCTTTCAAGAACTATTTTTCCTTCCCAAGTCCACCTCAAACCCATGTGGCATCCACGTGGGTCCTTGTGAACCATACCATTTATGTAGAAGACAGGTGTGTGTTGATGTATCAAAACACATGGTTATGACATGGTAAGTTTCAACCCAACCCCAACACTACTGGTGGAGCCTTGGTGAAAAACCAAACAAATATGGATTCCTTTATAAATCCTCTCAAGCCATGCTTCTGGATATCCTCCCCTCTGCAACCTTAAAGTGAGAACCTTCACATATGAAGATCCAACCATTTGTCCTCCCAAGGATTTTCACATAACAAAACTCCTGAATATCATATGGTTTGGATATTTGTGGTTGCGACTCCCCCCTCAACTTACTTTGGAACCATAAAACAAAACCTTGAAGCATCACGAAATTCGATATTCCAAAGGGCTATCACCAACAATTTGTTTTGGATGCCAGATGTTCTGATTAACAAGAATTGACACAAAGGTTGATGTGGCAGACCACCTAGCATGTCACCTCCCATCAAAATTTTACATGGTGTTGGCATGGCACAATTACATGGAACCAACACGTGGAAGATGAATCGACATCTTCCAAATGGATGTGATTATGTGGCACGAAACATGGTCAGACATGGCATGCCACCTGGTAGTTGACGTCATGGTAGTATTATGTCAGTGTACCTAGTATTATGTCATTTCCACCTCATGGTAGTTGACGTCACAACATCATCACTGCTGGCTATGAAACTCTGCGTTGTAACTCTGCCATATCCATAAATCAATGATTTGAGGTTTTCCAAAAAGAAAATTATGAGAAGTTATGGATTTTTGGATGTGACCTCGTCCTAAGACATGTGGCATGATTTCCAACATGACACATGGACCAATCACAATAGGGCACACATACCCACATGGAATGACATGAGGATATGAGAGACTCTCCCCCCGTGAAACCTCACCTAGAACCTTCACCCATTTGACATTTAGGTACCTGGGATTTTCTGAAATGCACTTAACGCCAACTCCTAGATTTCCAGATATCTAGGATTCAGAACTTCAACCACATTTGGATCCTACACTCAACATAGATCAGAAAAATAAGATCAATTGCCTCTATGATATGACGAATGATGTTTAAAGGAACCCAACCAAAGGCTTAGCGCCCGACAACGGGCCCACACTCAACCTGTGAAAATCCACTATGGGCACCTTTCATCCTATGTGGCACACTGTCCACTATCTATCATGACACATCAACATGAAATCATCTGCACATGTTGTCTCCTTTATATACAAGATTTTAAAGGGTCAGAAGTTCATGTTGGAAACCACCCCATAGGGCATCTGGGGATCCAGAGTTTCACAAGGAAATGACATAAGATAAGTCTATATTTTCAAATCTTTGAATATTTGTGATGTGATACATATAGATATCTAGATATTCAGAACCTCCACTTGCACATAAGTTTAACATGGCCTAAACCTAAATTTGGGGTTTCTCGATTGGATCTCTGATCAAATCCCTAAACATGACCATGAGGAAAGTCTCTAGTATTCTAATTATTCATTCATGAGATCCTTTTCACATGGACCTCCTAGGTTCAAATCCAGACACATTTGGGCATCTGAGATAGGGAAGTTTTCTCAAGGGAAATAACCCTTAACTTAGGCTCTTTTAGGCCTACCAGTATATCACTCTTGTTTTTGAATATATTTTAAAAGACACCCATGTGTTCAAGTAAAAATTAACCAGGTGAAATAAGGAATCAACGAAACTGGGATCCAAGGGAAATTCAATAGTCCTTGAAAACATAGACCCAACAATTATATGCTCAAAAAACACTGTACAACAATTATCTAGAATTTCCTCACATGGGTTTCATGTTATTTATTAAATTATATCATTGAACTACATGATGGTTGTGGTATACTTCCAAGAGGAAAATTAACCAAAAAGTAGTTTATCGTGCATACAAGAAATAGGAAACCAACATCCATTCATTCCCTTTTATTTTTCAGAGAGTTTAACAACCTGCAGGTGAACACCATACATTCATAAAAAACTAACTATGTACTCAATTCATCAATTCTCGGGAATTTTCTCAACAAACCATACAACTTCATGAAAATTGAGATAATACACATATCCAGTAAAGGACAATAATTACATAATGATAGACTTATATTTTTTAAAATAAGGTTGGCCAAACCAACTAACTGAGGGTGAGCGCCTTTTCACCTAAATTTAGGCTCTATTGTACTTATAATTTCTACAACATGCCACCCCTATGGGAGGCCATGATACCACCAGGGAAGCTCAAATATCTCTCAATAATATTTAGGGAAGTGAAGGCCACTCTCCACTATCAATCATACAGTGAAAATTCCCTATGACCCACATAGCCCAGGGCCTCAACGAATCTCTTAGATGTCTCTCTAGTTGGATTCAAGTGCATAGATATTCCTTTCACTATCTTTATAATCCTTTAGTGCTATCCCTTCTCAATGTTGCTTCCTTTTCCCAGAAGACATCACATTTGCATCCCTCTTGCCGAGGTCAATTTATTGGGTTTTATTTGATTGAATTATAGTCAAACTCAAAGAACCAAAAACATTATTTTACTCTAGTTCATTTCTCCCTATGTTTCAAACGCTTCCTCTCTATCTACCGAATTCTCCTCCATCTCCCCCTAGAAGGTTCCCGATTGTTCCTTTGCTTTTGTAAGATACAATAATTGGTCAACTCCTAAAATAAGGTGGGTACTATGTTGTATTCGAGGTTGACAATATTCAACTGTCCTAGCCATCCTCCATTCCTCCATTAAGGTGGGAAGTTGGTTTCTCAACCACCAATATTTTCTTCATTAACCATTTTTTAGGAAAAAGGGAAAAAGGGGAAATTTAGAAATAATATTTTTTGTTAGGTAAGGTAATTCTCCAAACCCCTCACCAACTTTCCTCTTGTGGTATCATGGCTGGTAATCAAGGCTTCACCCTTCAGTCAACTTGTTTGCAATTTTTCATTAGAAAGAAACGTAAATACCTTTTCTTTCTGTCATAGTTTTTAAGTCATAACATATAATTATATATTGTGAGAAAATAGGGTGTTATAATTCCCCTCTCAAGAGATCGAGTCATTGCTCCCTTAAAATACTTTACCTACAATGATGGGATGAAAATACTAGAAAAATTATCCAAAGATATAGGGGATGAATCTTCCTTACACTTATTATATTTAACTCACCATCCCTCATCCACATCCATATTTTGAATAGGATCACTAACATTAGTTGAAGTTGTCTGCATGGTTTGAACCAGAGAGTCAACTAGAGGGACCAAAGGAATTTCAAAGTTATTGGGAATTTATTGTTGTATCAGGAAATCAACGATTTTAGATGTCTCTTGAGCCACTACTCCACAAATCCTAATACCAAATTTAGGCTTCGATAGAGGTACATGCCCTCTCACAGGGGCCTTAGAGGTGTCCTCCTTAGAAACATGATCTAAACCAACTAAGGAGCCTCATTTACAAGTTGGGGCCACCGATGTTGAAGTACTTGCATCAGTTGAAGATGGAGGAGCCCTTGAAGGAGGATTTCTTTGGAGACAATCTCGGATGAGATGATTCTGAGCTTGGAAAGAAAAGAAGATGTTTGGAAAATTTAGATAACAAACTTTCTATTGTCGAACGCCATCCATAGATATCACATAAATAAATGGTGGCAGTTTCTTCTTCAAATAAACCTCCACACAAAATCTTGGGTTAGTTTGGAAAGAGATACATTTTCCTTGTAGGATCAAAACCTTACCAAAATGGTTATCAAACAAATATACAAAAGGCCTCAAATAGATAGGCAGTGCAAGAAACTTGATCCACAACAGGTAGTTTTCTTGACCATGATCCTCCATGTTAAAATAGACTCTCCATGATTGCACATAAGATAGGGAACTTGCAAGATGCCATGTACCATATTGTAGAACTTGTTGAGTTTTTGATTCTATGTTGAACAAGAGACAAACATATTTACACCCCAAACCCTGGTATGAATTCAAAGAAACTCTTTTCGCCACCCATTTCAACAAACACCATTTATTGAATGTGACCTCATCTAGCATACAACAAAGGAAATACAATATCACCCCATGGAACTCTAAATTTTGGCATCCCTCTTCATACTCCTTGTTACTAGCTAAAAGAAAATTGAATTCCCCCTCACCAAGATACACATTGGTGTGAGTGGGGGATCTCAACTTGTTAAGAGTGAAGAAGTGGGCTTAGTCAAAACTCCATTGACTTTTAGTTGATTCAAAATAACTTAAAAAATTTCTATCAAGTTTCTTAAAGTTTTACATATCTATGAAATGAACAATTTCATGTGGTTTTACATGAAATTTGACTTTTTTTGATTGGTGCATATATATGAAATTCCCAATTTAATGTCGTTTTACATGAGATTTTCAGATATAAAAATAATTAAAAGTAAATAAATATTAAAAAAAAATCCACCATTTCCAATTTTCCTACGGTTTAATTACCACTAATATGAATTGATAAGAAGTTTTCATGTCACCTAACATTGTAGCTAATATATATTCTAATCATGTTGTCAACTTTCATGCTATTTAATTACAACTAATACGAAGTTGTCATGTCACGTGTCATTACAGATGATGTGGATTCTAAATGTATTGCATATTGCAGACTCCATATGATCATAATAATCCAAGACTATATTCTTGGTAAAGTCTACAACCATTTTCAAAATTAGATGAAAATATGGAACTATATATAATTATATGACAAGGATCACTCCTCCAGGTACTCTACAAGATTCAATGGAAGACTGAACAATCATGAAAAAAAGGCCAAAATAAAACACAAGAACATGACACTACAAATCAATGTACTAAAAACATTGATAACATTAAATTTTATTGTGTTGGTACTTTGTAAAAGGATCTCGATTGGCTTTATATGCTTCATATTACTCAACACTACATTAAAAACACTTAAATCAATTATTTCTGTCAAATATTTATGAATTTACATAATTTTAAGATTGAACAGATTTTATCTTCAATAGAATAATCCAATAGTATTCTGACAAATTATTTCTTTAAACTAGACCATAACTTGGACTCAAAACTAGCGAAGATATCAAATATTTTGGCATCTTTGAAAACCTCTCACCAAGCTTTTGCAGAAGTACTGTAATTCCTATCATAAAAAATGAAAAGTAACTTATTTGTAAATGAAAAATGAAAAGTGACTTATTTGTAAATGAAAAATGAAAAGTGACTTATTTGAAAATGAAAAGTGACTTATTTGTAAATGAAAAAGGTTCATATATTTATTCAAAACGTATCCTTTCAAAAACTGAAATACAAATTAGATTTGGATAAAGAAAAATAACTAACTATGGACCTTCTATCAGACAGTTGGTTTAGGTTGATGGAAAGTTGGTATGGATTTTTGGTTTTCATTTATGTCAACCATTAGAGAGTGATATTGTAGATTGATGTCAACCCTTAGTGATCGATGTCAACCCTTGGAGAAAGTCCGGTAGCGAATTCTAGTAGTACAAAGGTTTGGGTAATGGACCCAAGTTTGTTTGATGTATAATAGTATGAGTTTTAATATATTTGAAGTTAATACTATTCTATATGGGTATTACATGTCATTCCATTTCCAGTGGTATGTGGAACATCACATAACTCCTCATGGTTAGAGAGTTATGGCCATGGGAAGTTGGAGAACACAGGTTTGGGTAATGGACCCAAGTTTGTTTGATCTATAATGGTATGAGTTTTGATATATTTGCAGGTAATACTATTCTATGTGGATATTAAATGTCATTCCATTTCTGGTGGTATGTGGAACGTCACATAACACCTCATGGTTTGAGAGTTATGGCCTTATGAATTTGGAGAACCCTCATGAGTCATCTAGAAGCCCTAAAAGGTCAAAGTAGCCAAAGTGGTTTAAGAGATTTTTAGAAGGTAATTAATAAATTCAAGTGATGAGTGTACTATAATTCAAAGTGAATACAAAATAAATTATTTAAATAATAAAGTTAATGGAGAAATGACTAAGTTGACAAGTGGTTAGAAGTGGGTTAGCTCTAAAACAAGGAAAGTGGTTTAAGATGGTTAGAAGGTAACCCCTTTAGGTAAAGTGAAGTGATGAGTGTACTATAAATCAAAGTAGGTACAAAATAGATTATTTAAATAATAAAGATAATGGATAAATTACTAATTAGACAAGTGGTTAGAAGTTGGTTAACCCTAAAATAAAGAAAGTGGGTTAAGATGGTTAAAAGGTAACCCCTTGAGGAAGCTACATGAAAGTATAAATAAGAGGCAAGACTCCCTCGTTATATATCAAACTTGAGAATATTGAATATTTACAGGTGACTGAGGTAACCAAAGGATATCTAAGCCTAATTTCAGAGAGAAGGTGAAGTAAAAAAGGTTTAAATTCAAGGGAGGATAAATTCTTTTGATGATGCTTTCTAAGGTATGTTATTTACAGGTCATCTCACCATTTTTGAAATAATGTTTTTTATAGAATGATTCCAAATGTGAAATTGATAACCCATTGATAAAACATATCCAAGTAGATGTGGTACGAATTTCAGCTTGTGGGTCATTGTATTTTTGGAGTTACACGCCGTGGAAAATAGGGTTTGTGGCTAGTCCCGAAACTAGTCTAAAATAGGTGTTTCGGGTAAAAAATTCATAACTTATTCATAACATATCCAAATTAAGTAAGAACAAATGTGTTGGTTAGAGTATAGTCTATAGTATTCTGTGTAAAATTTTCAGATCCATACAACAAATATTCGGTGCAGTGCATGCTCTACAAGTTCTCTCTCTAGAATAAGCCAAAATTCAACAAGGTATGCCATTTTTGCTATAACTCCTTTTCTAAGAGGTTCCAAGTAGTGACACTAGGAGGAATTTCATAAAACACAATGAAGAAAATTTTGTACTATTTTCAGATCTTTATTCATTACAGGTACATAGTTATGATTCTTTCAAGTTAGGGTTGTTGATTAATCTAAAACAAGTCATGTGAGACTAAATAAAAGTTTGATGAAAATGATAGTCTCTTGTTGTTAAAGTTAAGGAAGGTTTGCAGGTATGTGATCATATACACCAAGTCTATTAAAGAGTTACAAATAATATTTGGATGATGAAATTGATGAGGGATTTTGGTTGAGGTACATGTTGGGTACATGGTTGAGACAAGTAATTGATGAGTTGGCACATACATGAGGTCTATAGTTGATGATGTTGGTACATCTTGATGAGCAGTTGATACATGATTGGTACACATTTGGTACATGGTTGGAGGCACTTGTTAGTATTATTCTTAACACATGGTTTATGGATGATGTAGCATACTTGTATTAGTATATTATTAGAAGCACATATTGATCTTGGTGATGATTATGAGTTGTTGTGTTATGATTGGTTGATGCACATATTTGAGAGTTGTCTTGGTGATTGATCTTGGTGAGTAGATATGATTTGGTTGATAATATTGATGAGATAGGTAGTTGTGATAGGTTGTTGTTGTTGAAGGAAAATCTCCGTGCGGACAGGTAGATCTCCTCTTGAGAGCTAGACTCTTAACTCTTAAGACAGAAGACACTTAACGTGGACACTGACTTCCTTTCAGATCTATACAAAATAATGCATGAGGAGGAAGGAGAATAGAAGTACCTTTTATCGGCGTTTTTCCCTGCATGCTCCGAGTTGAGCTCCAATCTTTTGCTCCTCGATGAGCCCTGTAGACAAACAATAGTGCGACCACTTCCTACTCTATCGATATTAGCTTGAAAACATATCTATCTATCAGAGATAAGTTCATGTAAGATCAGACACAAACTACAAAGAAACAGGCCAAGCATGTCATATTAATGAGAACAATGACAAAAGTAACTTACAATCGTAGATGCGAATGCGACAGCTTCGTCAAGTCCCCTTTGTCTAACCCTTGCTCAAAAGATCCACGACCTGGATGATAGAAACTTCACTGATTACTCTCCTCCAGTTTACTGTGTGTTTCCTATGAGATCATAGGTTTCATGCTTGCAATTCTTACCCCTTTCCACCATCATAGATCCTGCTTATATAGGTTAAGAGAGGCTTAACCTCTTGAGGTATCTTTAGGGTAGGTTGAGGAATTCCCTCCTTAGATCAGGGATCTTCTCCTAAGATCATGATTGAACCAGGAATTCGAATGCAACTACCTTCCAAACTTGAAATATCCTCCCCTTATTCTCCTCAACAGATCAACTACTACCCAGATTAGACAACGCTCCCTCAAAAGGGGCATCAGGGCACTATAACACTCCCTAGTAGGCTCAAGGGGAGCGTCGGTGCTTCAAATATGTGTAGCGCTTCTTCAGAGGGGTGATTTGGATCTATAACGCTCCCTAGCACCTTGTAGGGGAGCGTCAGCTCTCCCAATGATGATGTAAGGGAGCGCTCTCCCTTAAAACCCTAGTTTGAGAGCTCCTTTCAGGTGTTAAGAGATTCTTGAATTCAGTTAACCATTCTCTTTCTTCAAGTCAGGTGTTTGAGGTATTCTAAGTGTCTCCTTGGTGTCATCATCATGGAAGTATGCTTTGTTTGACATTTGCGACACTTGTGAACAACATGCGACACTTGCGACAGTTGTGAGGAACATGTGACACTTGCTACAGTTGTGAGGAACATGTGACACTTGCGATAGTTATCAAATTGAGTAATATTGATGTGTAACAGTTGTGAAATGTTATTTGTATAGGTTTGGTGCATGGTTTATGCACTTGTTCATGGTACATGTTGAAGTACATGTTTTCTACATGGTTTATGCACTTGTTCATGGTACAGGTTGAGGTGCAGGTTGGTGCATGGTTAATGCACTTGTTTTTGGTACATGTTGTTTGGTACAGATTGGTGCATTGTTGATGCACTTATTTATGGTACAGATTGAGGTACAGGTTGATGCATGGTTGATGCATGGTTCATTTTATTGGTACAGGTTGATTGGTACAGGTTTACAATAGTATATCTCACAGTAATAATGTGATAGTGGTTCCATCATTCTACTTCTACTTCAGGGAATTTGGATGGGGCAAGTCCAGGTAGTTGTAGCTAGATAACATAGGGGGTTGTAGCCTCCTTTTGGTTGTAGCAAAAGAATTGGGGAGTTGGAGCTTCCTTCAGGTTTTAGCCTGATAAACTAGGGGGTTGGAGCCTCCTTCCAGTTGCAGCTGGAAAACAAAGGAAGTTGGTGCTTCCAATGAATGTAATTCTTAAATACACATAAGAAAAATCATTCAGTGGTTTTCTCCCACTTTGGGTTTCCATGTAAAACACTGGTGTACTGTGTATGTGTGTGAATTCTCATTTGTTCATTGTTTATTTACTCTGTAACTATTGAATGATAATTCTACATTGATATAACACTTGCATTTTATGGTGAAAAATGATTAAATTTCTCTATTACTGATTCACGCCCCCCTCTTAGTAATCCAACAATTGGTATCAGAGTGGGTTCCTTCATGAAACAATTTAACCACTAGAAGGATATCATTGATTATTCTAAGAATGGCGTACTAATGTTTAATGGTTAGAATGGTTTAAAGTATGAGATGTGGAGCATAAGGATGAAAGTATTTTTACAGGCATAGGGACATTATATTTGGACATCAGTTCTTACAGGATATAATAGTTCAAAAAGGGCAAAGACTGCGGCCAAGAAGGAATTGAAGAAGAATAAGAAAATAGCAATGGATTTCATCTGGGGAGGATTACCTAATCCGGTAAGAGAAAAGGTTGGTAAATATTCATCGGCCAAAGAACTTTGGGATAAGTTACATAATGTATATTCTTCACCCATCACATAATCAGAAAATGCCAAAGAAGATGCAGGTACAAAACAAGAAGAAAGATGCTCATCATGTCAGACAGATCCAGAAGAGGAAGAGTATGAAGAAGAAGAAGTTGATTACAGAGAACAATTGATCAGTTCAATTAAATATCTAAAGAAAAAAATAGAAGAAACCAAGTAATCCAAGAAAGAATTGATGAAGCAAAAGGAAAGTGTTCAAGGTTACGAAAAATCCCAATAGTTCATCAAGAATTTAAGAAATCAGCTAGAAGAGGCCAAAAGAATTGAAGAAACACTAGAATATCAAAAGATTGTTTAGAATCCAACATAACAACACAAAAGGAAGAAGCAAAAAAGAGAGAAAAGATACCGACAGATCATCTCAAGGAAAGAACCAATGACTTAAACCAAATTGAGGAATATTTTGGTCAAGAAGAGAGAAGACTCGAAGAAGAAATAATTACATTGAAAATCCAACTTGAAGAAGAAAAGAGAACAGAAGAGGTCATGAAGTCTCAAATAATGAAGAAAGAAGAAGAGGTTGAGAAGCTTGAAGAAGAAGTTGTCACACTAAGAGTCAAAGTCATCAAGATCAACCAGAATGTTGAAGAGAAATAAACGTCCACATCAGTTATAGAGAATGAAGAGAAGCACTCGAGGTTGCTAGAAAAGAAGAATGAAGAAAATAGAAAGAGTTATGCAAAAGTACTCAAAGACAGGAATCATGGTCAACCAGAATCTAAGAAAACTATTGAAGATACATCTTCAAGAAGACCATTCATGTTCAAGCCACAAATAAGCTTTAATCATGATCATGATCAGTCAAGGTAGAAATTATTAAGGGCTACACCACAAAGAAGATCATTCACTCCCAGGTATGCAAATTTCTTTTATGCTCATTATTTTTATTGTACTAATTTTGGACATAAGGTTGCAGATTCTAGAGATTATAAAAGAAATCTTCAAGCAAGAAGTGCATATGTGGCCCCACATAACATTGAATGTTACAAATGTCATAGCTATGGACACATAGCTTGTGATTGTAGAAGCATGATCAATAATTCCATGAAAGAGAACATTGATATCAGACATAAGAAAGTATGGATAAGAAAACATGAAGAACAGGTGAACGAAGAAAAGGTCCCAGAGATCGCAATATTGGAAATAAAACGAGATGAAGAAAATTCTACAGAGAAAAATAAAGATGTCAGATATAGAAAGGTTTGGAAAATAACTGAAAGAAAAGAAGGACAAGTAATACAGAATAGGTTCAAGTGATTGTACTTTCAGGAATTGTAGTGAAAGATAAATCCACAGACATAAATAAAGAAGTCATAGCTCAGAGAGATGATGAATCTACCAATGAAGATGATGATGAATCTACCAATGAAGATGATGATGAATACACATCATATTAGGAATTGTTCTGAGCCATCCACCTTAGATAATCCCAGGTAATATGAATATTAGATAGAGGGAGTCTATGTGATAGTTGCGACAGACCAAAGAACCATCCTTCGAGAAGCTTGCAGTGTTTGAGAAGACATATCCAGAGAAGTCAGTTAGAAGAAGTACAATTTGATGGATTAATCAAGACTTCATGATAGTATAGTGATAAATGGGTCAGCATTATGGACAATTGCACAAGTAGATTCTTGGACAGTATGGACGAGAGAATGGATTCATAGATTGGTTCAGAGAATGGTTCAGAGACAAAGGAACATTACCATAATGGATGGTAATTACACAGGAAATGGCTCGAACAATGCTAATGGATTCCAAATTAACAGATATTTTTTGGACACATGTAGTGCATATAATAGGTCACATTCAAAGAAGATTAATGCTTAGAAACAACAATGGAAAAACTCCCTACGATTTATGGAAAGGAAGCACATACAACAACCTCTACATCAAGGTAACTCAAGGTAGTATTTTATTAATTAAAATTTATATTGATGATATTTTTTTTGGAAGTACTAATGACAGGTTAAGCCGGAAATTTGCAAAGGATAAGAAGAATGAATTTTAAATGTCATTACTTGGAGAATTATTCTTCTTTCTGGGTCTTCATCTATGTCACAACAACCAAGGAATTTGTATTTCTCAAACTAAGTATATTAGAGAAATGATAAAGAGGTTTAAACTGGAATATTGATAACTAGTTACCACTCCTATGCAAATCAGTTGCAAGTTGAGAAAACATGATGATTCAAAGACTACAGACTAGAGGAAATACAGGTCAGTGATTGGTAGCTTACTATATGTGACAGCATCCAGACCATATGTAATGCAAGTAGTTGGACAGGTGGCACGATTTCAAGCAACACCAAAGGAATCACATGTATTAGCAGTGAAGAGGATTTTCAGATATCTCAAAGGAACAAAAGAGTTTGGATTATGGTATCCAAAAGGAAAGGATCTATCACTTATTGCCTACAAAGATGCATATTGGACAGGTTTCATTGATGACCAATGAAGCACTAGTGGATCAGCGTTCTACTTGGGTGAGTGTTTAGTATCATGGCTAAGCAAGAAACAATCATCAATATCTTTATCTACAGCCGAGGCAGAGTATATTGCAGTAGCATCATGTTGTAAACAAGTTGTATGGATGAAACAAACTCTGACAGATATACAGGTTGAGTATGATGAGCCCATTCCAATATATGGTGATAATAAAAGCGCCATCAAGATCTCTAAGAACCCAGTGATGCACTCCAAAATGAAGGACATTCCAATAAAGTATCACTTTCTACGAGAATAGGTTGCAGAGAAGAACATCAGAGTTGAATATGTGGGCACAAAGGAACAAGTGGCGGACATCTTTACAAAACTGCTTCCATGGGAAGCCTTTGAGTATCTTCACCAGAGACTCAGAGTAATTTCTACTCCAAAATGAATTCTTTTGAATTCTTATATTATATGTCTTATATTTACAATAGGAATCACCATAAAGAGGACAATTCAGGTTGGGAGATCAGTTTTAGGAAGAGCTCAGTCAGACGGAGTATCCCCAAGGACAGTTCAATTAGGGGGAGCAACCTCGGATGGAAAGATACATTTTCCATTGATAACAAAGCGAGAGATATTTATCAGATGCAATATATAAATGCTTGGAGAGAGAGCACAAAGGCATGTAGACAGGGGGAGCATCCCAAGGAGAGTTCAATCAGGGGGATCAACCCCAAAGAAAGATACCCTTTTCCATTGATGTCAAAGGAGGAGAGATAGAAACATTGATGAGGAGTATAAGCATGCATGTTATCATGACTAAGTGTTTCCATCAATGTTGGTGTTTCCATCAATAGCAAAGGGGGATATTTGTCAGACAGTTGGCTTAGGTTGATGGAAATTTGGTATGGATTGTTGGTTTTCATTGATGTCAACTGTTGGAGAGTGATATTGTATATTGATGTCAACCCTTAGTGATTGATTTCAAGCCTTGGAGAAAGTCCGGTAGAGAATTTCGGTAGAACAAATGTTTGGGTAATGGACTGAAGTTTGTTTGATGTATAATGGTATGAGTTTTGATATATTTTCCGGTAAGACTATTCTATATGGATAGTACATGTAATGCCATTTATGGTGGTATATGAAACATCACATAACTCCTCAGGGTTTGAGAGTTATGGCCTTACGAATTTGGAGAACCCTCATGAATCATCTAGAAGCCCCAAAAGGTCAAAGTAGTGAAAGTGGTTTAAGAGATTTTTAGAAGGTAAGTAATAAAGTGAAGTGATGAGTGTAATATAATTCAAAGTGAATACAAAATAAATTATTTAAATAATAAAGTTAATGGAGAAATTACTAATTTGACAAGTGGTTAGAAGTGGGTTAACCCTAAAATAAGAAAAGTGGTTTAAGATGGCTAGAAGGTAACCCCTTGAGGTAACGTGAAGTGATGAGTGTGTTAGCACTCTATAAATTTTGTCTGGCTGAATAGGAAAATGATAGAGGTAACTATTTCAACCATCTTTAGAACTGAGGCACGAGCCTGCACAACTCAAAGAGGGCTCTCTCGTGTCACTGGGTATATTTGTGGAAATCGATGGCTAGATTTGGTTTGTGTTGGGAGTTTTTAATAAAATAACTAGATAAATGAAGATGACATTTAGGCTATGGAGTCTAGAATGAAAAATGCATGGTCACAAAATGAGAACTATTAAGAGGAACATGCTAAATGAGGCAATGAATCTGAGTTTATATATGAAAATTAGCATGGCATCAGAAGAAAAACAAACATATAGCTACATTAGAGCATTACAAGAATGAATTTCGATTTTTTTAAGAAGAGGTAAACATAGTCTAAATTGCTAAGAAGAGAGCATCAAGTTATGAATTATGGGCCTCTAATTCTCCAATTTAGATAGATGAAAGTGCAAATGAAATATAAGATAACAGGAATCACACACTATCAAAGAACACAAGACTCATATCACCACCGGTTAGAATATTTTCGTAAACAGTCCAAAATCTGTCTTTGCATTTATATATTCATTCTAGCCCCAAAAATTTACAAAGTCTTCCTACACAAAGGGCATGCTCCTCTTTTATCCATTCCTTTCTATATCCTCGAGATAATATATATAGAGGAATTTCTTGTGTAATTTAAAACGTTCAGATTTCTCATAATTCTAAAATTAGAGATGAGTTACAAGGAGGAATGATTTATAATAAGCATTATCCTATTTTAAAAGGAATGTTAGGAACAGGTTCATCATATCTAGGCCCTTTTCTTCGACCACCATCTGTCCAAAACATGTTGAGATGTACTTATTCCAATTTGATAATTTATTTCAGCTCATCGATATCCTTCTTTAGAGTGACCAACCAGGTCGGTTGATTCTCCCCAAATATTTCATCCATTTCAGACATATTTTCTGTCTTCTGTCATTTTCTCCATTTCTTTTTCACAGTTGGCCTATTGATGATTAGGTCCTTCATGATGGGATTTATCCTAACTTCTATTCATGGGTCTATAGCAAGTTCTGTATGGAATTTAGTTGCTAATATACATGCAATTTCCCTTTCCTTCTTACCAGTAGATAAATCCGCCATGTTACTTGAACGACCTGTTTGAATGGATATGGCTTGATTGGACTTGTCCATGTATCGCAGTATCATGGACACCAAGATGTTCCTTTTTGAAATTAGAGATTCAATCTTACGGATGAGATAATACCCTCATACTTGAGAATTGGTAGTTATAGAGTTCCAATCATGAATCACTGACATAGTCACTTACAGGTACGTTGGTTTACCATGCTTGGCTAATCCATTTCAAATGATTATCTTTCGAGTTTGTTATATGGAAGAATTCACCTAACATCATAAAGTTGTGAAGTACCGAACGATTGAAGCGGGGTGATTCCGACCAGCCGTCACCCACCCCACGAGTGGTTGATTTGGCGTATTAAAACATGTGACATCGGGGATTTTGCAAAAGTGGTTTCAGGAAAACCACCTTTCACCCCGATGTATCTGTGGAGGCATCGAGCATCCATTTTAAAAACCACAATGGTTTTCCCTGGTCTGCCTTTACATGGTTAAGTCTCGTGCAACTTCACCTCCCAATATGGGCCCCAACTATTGATCTGGGTCATTTTACAATCGACGGTCTGTCAAGTTATAACTTTTGTGCCTCCGCTATATTTGTCCATACACCACCAGATATGTCCTGGTCTTCTAAATTATCAATTCTCCAAACTATCACACTTCCAGGACGATGTAGCTCTTGCTAAAATTTTGTGACTTGGATCTTGTCTGAAAATTGTTATGGTGATAACATAGGCTCCAACTGGGGATGTTGTCCTCCCTGTGAGGTAGAAAAGAACTCGTAGACCCAGTGCTTGATCCATTGGGATAATCCCAAAATATGTGTATGTACCTTGCTCCTACCATATCACTAGTGTCTGTTGAAGTCCAAACTCTGCACGCTGCTCTCAACTGGATACTGAACATTGAATATACTGCTGAAACTAATTGTACACAATATTGGAAATATAAACTGAAAAATGCTTGTCCAACAAGCTTATTTGCACACTCCTATCTACTCTAACAACTAAAATGAACTATCAATCAAGTGAAATCAAAATGCAAATGCAACCATGTGAGAATTTTATCCACTGCCTATTTACCTTGCACAAGCTTGCTCCAAATCCTGTTGACTGATAATTTATTCAAAAATTCATCCGAAATTCTCAAAAAATTAAAAACATTTGGATTGTTTATTTCTTCTAATAGGATTGCAAATGGATCTTCTAAAATATGCGTAAAACAATCATCGTGTTTCACTCCTTCCACTACATTTTTGTTTTTAGGTGATTCAACTTGTTGACCTCTAAAAAACTGATGGAGTCGTTGAGAAGGCTGGTAGTAGGGATTTCACGAGTCATAAAGAAACCATGGCTAGAGAACATCATCTAGTGTAAAAAGATTCATATCTGGTATAGACATTGATTCATTTTAATCCACTATTATTGGTATATTTTGATCGTAAGCCTTTCCCATATAATGTATAATGTGTCTCGAGATCATGAATCATATGGAAGAATGATTCCTTTTCAGGAATCAAGATAGAATAGCAAGATTCCTTCACAAGGGTTTCTTCGTTGTTCGTAGTTTTCATAGGTGAAATTTCAAAATCTTCATCCATATTGATCAGGGGATCAAATTTTGCTCAATTTTCAAAGTGCTCAAAATGTGACGAAAACAATGTCATTGCGTTCATCTCGTCTTCCTGATTCCGGAGGTATATTTACTTTCTCAAATGGAGTCTGTATGAAGGAGATATCGCGATCTATCTGCCAAGCCAAACAGGCAAAATTTTTGGATGCTGACTGTACCTGTCCGTATAGTCTGTACGGTGACATGGAAGGACTGTACAGGTTGTACAGTGATGATGTGGAAGTTATTTATTGGTTGGTTGCTGGCGTATTGGATGGTGACACGTGTCTGGTTGGTGGCGAGTAATATGAGGACACGTGGCCCAATCCATGGGTGCCACGTCCCCTTCATTTTGTTTATTTGGTTATGTAAAATTGTATTGGGAGTCCGCGGGGTTCGACCCCCGGACCTCCCCCCACACTAACAACTTCATAACTCTCCGCTAACCAAAGTAGCACCATTTGTTCCTTGTTCACTATACCATAAAACATATATTTAAGTTTGAATGTTATGCCAAACGGAAAGGGGGGCGGGCCAGGGCATAGCCCCAACCCGTGGACGCATTGTTTACATATGACCCAACATATATGTGTTGGCCCGAATGTTTTGGCGCGCGCACATTTCATTTGTATTACATTGTATTGCAATACATTGCATTGCAATGTATTATATATATATATATTATGTGTATGCGTGGGGTTTGAAAGCACGACCCGCGTGTTAAATGTTGGTGCGGGGTTCCAATGGTTGTTGAACGGTTTTCAAACGGTTTAACCACCTTTTTGCCCAGTGCAAGGTCACATGGCCATATGCCCAGGTGCCGAGGCGGTTAGGGGCTGGAGGCACCTTAACCATCCTACAGTTTTCACCGTTGGCGCGGTTGCGCCCGGTGCTGGGTTTTTACGCTTAAAAGAGCGTGTGAGCCAGGTTCACTCAAGGAGGGTGCAAATTGTAGAACCAGAGACAACAAGCTTGAAGAGGGAGACTTCCAGGAGGCCTGACTTCTTCATTTTTCGACCGATTGAGGTGCCGAAAGAGCCCAGATAGGGGTTTTGGGACACTGGGAAGCCATTGGAGCAGTCAGTTTGTCAGTTTGAGCATTGTAAGACATGTTTTTGAGAAATTTTTGAGAAATTAATAATAATGATCCATTGGAAGCCGGACCAGGAGATGTAGCCCATAAGAGGGGTGAACTCCTTTATCAATTGTTGTGCACATGTGTCTATGTTCAATGTTTATGCTACTGTCTATGTGTATTTTGCATAAGTAATCCTTAATTTATGTGTTACAAATTGATCCTGTTGCTTTAAACACATAACATTTCACTTGCAATAAGTTTCAAGTTTTTCAAGTCTTCTTTCATTTTTAGATCAAGTTGGTATCAGAGCACTGGTTTTGAAGACTTGATTGTTTGCAAGTTTTGTTTCTGATACTCACAAGGTTGAAACTCACAAGAGGAGGAGGTTAACTTGTGGAGCCAAGTTCTTATCCGATAAGGAGGAAGCAGTTTCATTCACCGCAAGTTGCAGAGAGACATTCACCAAGCATGGCTCATGCAGAAGACCATGAACGTGTTCCGAATGAAGAAGAAGACTTCAGGCAGACTATCATACAGTTGAGAGATATGATGAAGGTCATGATGGAACGGAACATGATGTCGCAGGGTGAAGGCTATAACCCTTCAATGCATAAGGGAGGCGGTGGTGACAAGACTCCAGGCAGAGATGGAGGGAATGGTGCTTCTCCACCACCCACTCCTCCTCCATCATCATCATCTTCTTCTTCTTCTTCTACCAGTTCGAAACATCTTCCCAATGGGCATGGTAAAACTCCTTCGCAAATTCCTTCATTAAAGCTTGATATAAAATT
>JZKD02S1673308.1:909066-922707 GCA_000966675.3 Picea glauca
TCATTGATCTTCCTCGGAGGAATCAAACACGGAGGCCCCGGGACGCCGAGATTTTGGCCTGGTTGGACCGCCAAACGCCCGGCTCTGTCGTGTACGTGTCTTTCGGAACGGAGTCTGATCTTTTTCCGGCGCAAGTGACCGAGCTGGCTCTGGGTTTGGGGACCAGCGGGCAGCCCTTTCTGTGGGCGCTGCGCCCGCCGGAGTCCTTGTCGGCCGAGGATTGGAAAGCGGACCTGTTGCCTGAAGGCTACGAACGGCGGGTGCAGGGACGGTGCCTGATCGAGACCGGGTGGGCCCCGCAGGGGGCCATTTTGGCACACGAAGCGACGGGCGCCTTTATTAGCCACTGCGGATGGAATTCGTGCCTGGAAAGTGTGGCCGCGGGGGTTCCGCTAATCGCATTGCCTCTGCAGACGGACCAGCCGGCTAATGCTCTCCTTTTGGCGAGGGAAGCAAAAGTGGCGGTGGAGATGAAATTCATCGACGGTGTTGCTAGAAGGGAAGAGGTGGAGAGCACGGTGCGGAGTTTAATGGCCGGCGAGGAGGAGGTGGAGGTAAAGCGCAGGGTGAAGGCGGTGAGTAAAGCTGCCGTTTCTGCCCTTTCCAATGAAGGAGGAGCCGCTTGGAAAAATTTGGAATCATTCATTCAATACTCGTTACAGGAATGAATTCTATCTGTTCTGTTTTGTTTTGCAAGGTTTACATTCCGTTAAGCCCTAATATGGGCTATTCTGAGGGATATTTTTAAAGTGATATTAGTTAATGTCTCCGAGAGGGACTCTAGTTTTGGATTAGAATTCAAACCACATAGTATAAATATTCTACTTTTCGGTATTTATCCAGCTAAAAATTATTCAAAGTGCAAATTTGACCTGTTAAGTCTGTATTATTCAATTAGGTTAAGGTTTTTCTGAATATAATTATGTATTTAGAAATATAATTTAAATAATAAAAAATAGAAAATTCACCTAAATTTGTTGTGCCAAATTCAAATGAAAAAGTTCAAAAAGTATGTGAATTAATACCATTGATGCATACCCATTTTCTTTTCATATTTGTCTAAATAAAAAAATAATAATATAGAAAATTCAAAAAATTTATGAATGGTTAGTTATTAATTCATATATTTATTCTCATTAAAGCTTCCAAGAATAATAATTTAATTGTTCTTACTAGCTAAAGCTTATAACAACCACCTCAACATCCACGGATAGAGGTTATTATAAAAACCACCCCATTGACATGTTGGTCCATTGTGATAACTCTTCATTGGCATGTTGGCTCGTTGTGATAACTTTAGAAGGAGATACGACCTATGTGATAGAGTTCCACTTCAATGGGTTTCGGGACACCTTAATGCTTCCCAAGTCACAAGTGTTTGATATATCTAGTTTGTGGGATTTTGGATATACTCTTGGGTTATAATAGCAGTGAATATGATTGACTGGGCCTACCCTAGATCAATCCTATGAATTATTGATTCTCATGGTTAAAAAAAAAACAATCACCCTATACCTAAATTTTCCCTCTACATAAATCTTTCCACTCCATGTTTCATTTCCTTTGACTCAAGCCCTTCCATGAGAGGAACTGGTGTCACCATTGTCTCTCCAATAGTGCTCATGCTTACAGACCTTGAAATCATTTCCATGGATTTTGTCTCTACAAGTTTTCTAGTGTATTTTCACTTAGCGCTTGATATGGATTTCAATCTGGCTCTGAAATTCAAAGCACAGATAAGTTCTTTAATATTCTTTATTTTCTTTGTTTTAAAGTTATAATAAAATATGTTGCTTAATAGTTTCCTAGAATTGCATATAAAATACAACTTTGACATACTTTTCATCTTCAACAAACCACTTCCATTGCAAAGAAAAAATAAATGCAATGTAGGTCAATGTAATGATTTAACATAAATGCAGAAAAACTAAAAGCCAACTTACCCAACTAATACCATACCTTTTATCAAAATATTTAGAAAAATTGCATTATCTTTTGTTGCAACAACCTTGGCAAGAATAAATATACCCTTGCAAGGATGCAGTGAAAGATGAAAGATGAATTTGATTATGTTTTCCTAACAAAAATGATAGCATAGATGTAATGTACTCTACGTTGTAATAATAATAATAAAAGACAAAAGGAACTAAGGCATTTTATTGGCAAATTTAATGAACAAATGTTAGGAGGAACCTTTTAGACCTGGCAAACTTCTCAAAATCTTCTACAAACTTAGCCAAAAGAAACAACGGAATAACTAATCCAAGCACTATATCAAACACATATGTTCTTGTTATGCAAACTTAGGGGGGCTAATTTAAAAGTGTTCCAAAGGATTAACCTATATTGCTAAAATTAAATCTTGAACCTAGTTTACTCATGAGTTTGTTGGGGTATTAAGCCATCAACCGGTATTTTGTCATCATTGTTATTCCCCCCCCCAATTGGTATGCCAAAAAGGGGCGAGGTTGAATGCAAGTATTGGACAAATTATCATAATAGATACCCCTCAAGCCAAGCACCTAAGTTGAACAAAATGATGAATTTATCAGAATAGAGTCCCCTCCAACCTAGCACCTAAGTTGAAGGAATTTCATGTTATATAATGAAATACCCAACCTCAAAGCATGTTTCACAGAGAAATTTCAAAATCAATTAGAAAATGAATGATCATTTTTCGGTGACAACAATCACCAATTTATTATCGTTATCGAAGTGGATATTGGAGAAACCCTTATCATTGAGATCAAAGTGTACCTCATTGTTACAAAAATATTCCCCTGCGGAAAGGTGAACTTTCCCTTGGATTACTGACCCTTATACCAAGACATAAATAATCAATTGGACACTACCATTCCTATAAACTCATTTTGATTATCGAAAAAGAGAGGAGAAGGGACCTTGTTTACAACGTTTTTCCTAGCTGCTCCTATCCGCAAGCTTGATCCAACTCCTGGCACAAATCAATACCTAAAATGAAAATCAAGAAACAAACAACTTCCTTCTACTCTAATGGATTAGGCAAAACAAATTTATCTATGCAAATCGAGTTAAACATAGACAACCACATGAAACCACATACTTGAAGGAAATAAGGCAAGTATATTAGATGAGAACTTCAAGAAGAAACTTACAATGTTTAGATGATGTTGCAACAACCTCTCCAAGTCCTCCTCATCCAACCTTTGCTCGAAATATCCAAAATCAAAATAACAATGCTTTGTTGATTCTCTCCTTCTATTTTACCATGGGAATGCCTCCATTTATAGGGTTTGAGAGGCTCAACTTCCTTGGGTATATTTGAAAGTAGTTGAGGATATGGCTCCAATAGTTGTGATATATTCCTTAGATGCATCCCTAGTGTTAGATTTGAGCCAAACCAATTCGATCCATCCATAGTTGTCTTTAGAAGAAAATGATATTTATTCCAAGATTTCCTCAACCAACTTTGTGTTTCCTTAGAATGGGAAACATAGCACTACAACGCTCCCCATAAGATGGACAAGGAGCGCTAGGGTTCCCTGTGTATGAGTAGGGGAACATTGTTCTTCCAAAAAGTTACCGAAATGAACGATTCCCTAGACACACATTTGTTCAGACTGTCAGATGATGGGGTTTCTTCTTCTAACATGTTTTGCGGATTGTAACAAGTGTTTTCATGGTGTCGTTCGTGATGTGACACTTAGGGAAAGAGAATGAGACACTTACTACACTTGCGAAAAAACTAAGACACTTACGACACTTACGAAACTTACGATAGTGAGAATGCGACACTATTGAAGTGAGGAATTTTGATGTAACAGATTTCCCCCGAAAGTGTGAAGTCAGAAAATGAATGTTGATGGCCGAAACACTTTGAAAATTATTCAAAGCAAGGGTATGGAATTCGGGAAACTGGTAGAAGTTGTAGAAAATCATCAAATAATGTTAATATGTGTTCCATTTCCGAGGCATACATATGCATGCTCGGACTGCAAGTGACTCAAAGTATGGCCACCAATAAATACACCATGGATCCATAATAATATTGACTAAGGAGATGGCCATTAGGCATAGAATGTGGATCCATCTCTCTATGACTTGAATTGATCATAGAGACGAAAGAATACACAATGGAGCTATGTTAAAACAAGTATATCTATGTTAAAAAAAGTATATCAGTCGGATAGCTGCCATTGAAACCTGGGTAAGGTATATATGTAGATGAATTCTCGACCGAGAGTCTTCGTCACGATCCTTATAACAATATGATTTTGTCCATGTGAATAGATGATTTGATGTCGAACATGAAAAAAACCACTTGATTACCGGTCATTGAGGTATACCGTTAACAAGTGTGAGATAAACCACCATTGATGTCGATAATTTTCAAGGTACTTTTAAAGTATAATCCAACGAATGTGAAAAATGAGTTGAAGTCGAACATCCGTGGAATCAGTTGGTCAGGGGTCGTTGATAAATACCCACTGCCAAATGCGAAGAGGCATGCCATTGAGGCATGTAGGTCCCAAGGTACTGATGTGTTCCTAAGTCTATTTCTCGGATAATTTGTCGAAGTCAACATGAAAAGACTCGTCAAAGGAGGGCATTGATGTATCCCCCATCAGTGGACACGAAACTTGTCGTAGGAAGGTGATAATATATAGTAGATGAAAACAGAATGAAACGAGTATGGGAACTGGTAACTTTGTGGATGGTTGACTTTTGAGGCAGAAAAATCCCCTGAACATTGAGGTACGATGTAAGACTTGGTAGCATAAACTCAAAGTGGACCAAAACACAATGCAACAAGTGCTGAGGAATTCTTCGGATGGGTCAAAGGAATAGAAAGACTCATAGGATTGGTTTAGTGTGGAGGTTTAATGGATTATCCAAGTGTATAGTAAAAAGTGAAAAAAAGTGTCATGTTCAAGGGTGACTGAAAGAGCTGGCTGAAATTTTTTCAAGAAACTTGACCCACTTCCTTCAATTTTTCCCTCATCCAGATAGATGAGTGCCTCTTTTTTATTTAACGAGCTTGAGGAGGATAAAACATACTCAATATAACTCACCTTCGGTAATTTCCTCTTCCTTTATTTAACAAACTGGAAGAAGGGTTTGTCCCCAGATGGGCCCTTCAGTGTGTAATTTTACGAGTCCATAGAGGGAAAACTCAATTGTTTTACATGTTTAGGGAGTTTGAAAATAATTTAACGAAAACTTTGGGGTTGTCCTTTTTCGTGATTTTTAGTCTTTGAGGTCCAAAAAAGTATAAAACGATGCGACGAAGAACTCTTTAGTCGAGACTGAATAGAGTGTTCATTTTTCGTAGTTAGTTTGTTGGGACCGAAAAAGTGATAACCTATTGCCCAACAAACATCTCTTCATAATTTGATGAACGTGAAGTATGACAAAGTTTTCTCAATAACGTCACAAGGTAATTAAAAAATATATTCTTCTTAAATTCCTGCATAATCAAGTTGTTTTGGGGAAAATATATTAGCAGTTTCTTTAAAAATGACAAAAAACTTGAAAAATAAACTTTATAAAATGTGAAAAGGAGGAAAAAAGGACTAAATTTGGACATATTAAAAATCAACTAGGACAAAAAGTCATTTTCACCTTTTGTTTTACTATTCTCTTTTTCCCAGTTTTTCCCCTTTTGGAGTAACTTTCAGGTGTTGATTGCAAGAGATTTGAGTGACCATTTTCGATACCATCCAGATCATGTTGGTTCTCTAACTTTTCTCATTCATTTACATGTTTTTGATCTAATTTCAGCCTTTAATTTATGACCTTGGGCTCCTTCGAAAACCCTAGAGCGCCAAACAGGATCAACGCTCCCTTAAGTCATCGAGGGGAGCACCGATAAATATTTCAACGCCATGGTATGTGCCTTTGGGGAGTGATAGAAATCTATTCTTTCCTTCTAAGGAGCACTAGGCACAATATATATATATATATATATATATATATATATATATATAAATATATTATTAAATTTTAAGCTAAAAAAAGACAATTCTTTTCTTTGAAAACTTAGCTAATGTGATTATTTTATGAATTTTCAGGGTTTTCCCATAGACAATCATGATTGAGTGTAAAGAAAGAGAACATGAGTTTGATGACATGGTTGCCTTACAAGATCATCAAGTGAGGGAATCTTTGCAAAACTATGGCTTGCTAAAGTACTTCAAGCTGCAAAATATGAGAAAATAAGTTCTTCTACTCGAGTGTTTGATCGGGTTATGGGATAATGATGAGAAAACGTTTCGTATTGGATCACACATGCTTGATATTTCCATGGATTACGTGTATTTCCTGATGGGTCTCTTGAGGAGAGGAGCACCTATTCTTTTTTCTGGACATCGGTCTACCCCATAACCGACAAAGGCATATGTTGCCTAGTATTGTATACCACGGCCAGGATTGGTAGGAGGGAGGATTGTCATTAAAGAAGTGAGGGATTTATCTCATCGATAAATGATATTTTCTATCACAAAACTAGCAGGAAGTACTAGTTCCCACCTTGCTTCCAAGTCCCAAATATCCTATGTTATTCAGTGCTTGGAGCCCAGGATTTTTAACTAGAGTGCAGGGTTTTTAAGGAACATTGAGCAGATCTCCAAATGTCGAATAAGCATGAAGAAACAGTTTGTGCATGGATCCTTTTTGGTTTAATTTTTCTTGGAGCGAGTTCCACAGAAGCAACCGTAGGCTGGATTGATAGCACACCCCATGACTGAGCCCTGTATGGAGTAGTCGATGAGTCTTTCCCCTAGGTTGCGAAATGACCCCTTGGCCTTTCAATTTACTGCTGACTTCTTTGCATGGTGGAGCAGGCAACTTTTGTTGATAGAGGATTTCCTGTATGCTGGGCTGGACTTTAGGAGCAGTGCAAATTTAGTGCTTCCCGAGGGTACACAGTAGGATGCATCAGGTATGAAAGATCATAACCTTGTAACAACATTTTTTTTATATATGTTTTTGGTTGTACGACGAGGGATCTAAGTCATTTTTTTTTCATCATGCAGACAGAGGTGCATCACGTCCGAAAAATATGGCGACACTAGGACATCATGGAGATTCTCAGGCAACAACAAAGATTGACATTAGAGTAGGAGAAATCTGAGAGGTGGAGAGGAACCTTCGTGGTTTGACCATGGGTGTTCCTTCCATGAGGATACAAGATGTGTTGTTACACCTCCAAAGACATACAATTGGTGTACCTGAATGTCTTAGTCGTTTGCTATGATGAGTGGTGAGATCATTCGTGTGCTATGTTGAGAACAATGTGGTGCAGGGAGACGAGTAGAGTCCCCAGACACTTTTAGTCTTTTATGATGATTCTATGGGCATAAAGCCCCATGTTTTTCCATGCTATGTACTTTTTGGATGATGTATTTTGACAAAAATTTCACTATCAAGATTATATATAAACGATTTTTGCAGTGGCTACTTATATTGTATTTTTTTTGTTTTATGTGATTTTTTTACTTATATGCTTTATGTCCCAAATATCTATATGTGCGCAATGTACCAATCTAACATATAATTTTCTAACGAATCTGTAATCATGTTTATTTCTCTTGATATATCTCTATATTCCAGATATTCAAAAGATCTTTCAAGATGACGAACCCTTAGATGGAGACATAACAAAACTGGATTACGAAATGCGTATTCACGGTTTAGTCAACGAACCACGAATTGAGAATCAAGGTTGATAATCAATTTAGATATACCTAGAGAAGAAGCTTCAGTTAAAAGGCTGATGAAAACATGGTATTCTACAATGTTATTGGTCATAGATCCAAGGCAAATTCCTCTTGAACTCACTAACTCACCAGAGTGGTAAATGACCCAAGCTACATAAGCGATCTTATGGGTATGTCGACTAGTGCCATCTGCAAACCTGAAATAGATGGGAAAGGATGATGTCATATATACATTCAATTACAAAGCAAAGTATAAGCTACTCGGGAAAAAATCATGCACGTGAAAGTAAAGACACACCATATCAAAATCATATAGTACAATAATGTACAAAGCACACATGCGAGATATTCTATGCATAGTAATTCTTTAGGTAAATCCAATTTCGAGGCTCGTCGAGAGATAATCCATCGTAATACACTAACTCGTAGGAACCTCTTTGTAACAAACATTTTACGATGTATGGCCCATACCACATGGGTTCTAACTTTCCTTCCCCAAGTTTGTCATGATCTTGATCATAGACTAGGACTAGATCTCCTTCTATGAAAGCATGAGGTTGGACGGAGTTATCATATTGAGCTTTGATGCATTTTTTATATGTTTGATTGATGAGAGAAACATTGCGATAGGTTTCATCCATCTTGGTTAGATATAAAAATCGTTCCTCTTCAACAGAAGTATGGGGTAGGAGTTCTATAGTGATTTTCAAAGAGGGAATCTCACATTTGATAGGTAATACTGCTTCTAATCTATATACCAACTGGAAGGGTGTAAATATAGTGGTGGTTTTAATTGAATTTCAATAATCCCAGAGTGCAGAGAAGAGATGCAAATTCCAAGAGGTTTTGTTCACTCTCACAATGCGTTGAATCATGGTTTTAAGGACTTTGTTGATGGCTTCAACTTGTCCATTTTCTTGAGGATATTAAGGGGATAAATTTTCATGGAGAAAACTTAACTTGGTGCGCAATTATCCCATCATCTAGTTCTGGAAATGGGATCCATGATCAGCTACAATATCTTGTGGGACACTGAATTGAGCGATGATGTGATTTAACACAAAAAGATTTGTAGTTCGGCCATCGTTAAGGAATCTAGGGATAGCCTCAGCCCATTTAGTAAAATAACCTACAACAACGATAATATAACCATGCCCCCTGGCTGAGGTAGGCTTACATTGCATGAAATCGATACCCCATTTGGAAAAGGGGTCGATTAATCTGGATTATGTTCAGAAAGAAATGAAAGTAGATAAATTACAACGAAATTCTCATGAAAATTTCCAGAAACAGAGAAATACATCAATATTTGATTTCTATTAATGAAATAATTAAAAGAGGCCGTAAAAATAAAGAGTGCAAGACTCACTAGAATGGTGGCAGCTTTATCTCTAAGAAGATATGTGACGACTACGCTAATTCTCTAGAAGATCATTACAATGAGGCTATGAAGGCCTTTTTTTTATGTTAAACAGGAATGTCAAAACCCTAGACATCCAAAAAGCTAACCCTAGGACATGAAATGCCAAAAGTCATGTGGGCCCAGTTTGGGTAAGTTAGTACATTTACTTCCTGGGGTCATAACCTTTTCATACAATCTTTGTTTTAGGCGTGTGATAGCACGTTGGAAAGGTCTTTTCGAGAAATATGCATTGCGTCGTAAAAATATGACTCCGTTTACAATTTGACTATGGAGAGACAAAATAACATTGTTTAGGGCCTCAAAACGGCCCTGGAAGTACAACAAGATGCGGTGACATGAAAACATACAAAATAGGCCAGTTTGATTAGGTGGGAGGCCACCAATGTCCAAATGGAAGATGTGTAGGGCTCTAGACACCCCAGGAAGTGTAGAACCCACAATTACAAAGAAGTACAAAAGAACGTGTTGAACTAAAAACTAGAAAACATAGCCAGTTGGAACAGGTGGGTGGCCACCAATATCCACCTGGATCAATCCTCCCCCCTTAAGAAGCAATGGTCTCCATTGCGTTGAGTTCCTAGTGAAGAGGGGAAAGCATGTTTTGAATTTGAATCTGGGTGAGTTGCATGCTTTGTTGGAGAAGTTGTGTTGCTTGCTCTGTGGAAGACTGTCACAAACTGGTTGTTGGTGGGGTTGAATATGCTCCACCAATCTATTGTCTCTGGGTTTGATGGGGCATTGTGTAGACACCATTATAGATGAAGAAAAATTATATTTTGTCTCTTTGACTATCAATTTTTGCTGGATAAAAGGTGTTGAGGCTACAGTGTTAGTAGCATTCTTTTTTGCATCCTTTGAACAGACTGTGAAGAGGATGAATTTTGCAGTATGAGAGATTACCTTGCGACATTGTTTTGGTGGAGTAGTAGTCAAAACTACCTATGGTATCCGATAGATATGACCTCCTAGAGTAATAATGACACTACGGGATCTAGACTCATAGACAACATGATGTCACCACATATATGGCTGGGCCAAAACCACATCACAGACATAAAGAGGGGAAGCATCATACATTACCTCATTCTTGAAGAGATAGATGACATAGGACATGCGACACTATTGGATGGCATGAATATCTCGTCCCTGCTGAAGCCACCCGATGTTGTATGGATGCGGGTGTGGTGTTGTAGACAACCCAAACTATTTGACGACCTTAGCTGGGATGAGGTTATTCAGGCTGTCCTTATCAACAATGAAATGCAACAGGGTCCCCTTCACCCACATATGTGAACGGAAGAGGTGCTCCCCCTCTTCAGGATATACTGATTATTTTGTTTTAATTGTTGTGGTTGCGACAATGGAAGTGGGGTCTGCATCGATGATCTTTATTCTTTCAATATTTTCTAGATCGGATTTCGAATCAGGGTTTGGCTCCGTGTCTTTGACCTTGACCACCAATGATTGTTTTGAGCAACATTCATCGATGTTCTGCTAAGGGATTTTGTGGAAGTCACACCACTTCCCTCTGTCATTCTTCGTCTTCCCTTTACCCTTTTTTTCCTATTTCTTGGACTGGTTGTCTAGAGGTTGTTGGTTAGGGCCCTCTTTACTGTTCTTTGGTTGTTGCATATTTGCAGACCCGAATTCCCATTTGTTCTGGTCCCTAAATTTCTGCTCAATTTCGACAACATATCGACATGCAACTCCCAATGATGAGATGTTTAGAAAATCCATTTTGGTTTGGATGTACCTATGTAGAGCCCCACGGTATTTTAGAACCATATGGCACTCGGAGTACTTGATACCTAGCTTGGTGTGCAAGGTGTGGAAAGTATTTGTAAACTCTAGCACTATTTGACTATTCTCTTATCACAGTGCTGTCCATATCATGTATTGGTCTTCATAGTTATAAATAGGATAGTACTGTTCTTTGACCACATCCAAAATAAAATCCCAAGTGGGATTGTCCCCATATATTCTAGATTCCTTTATGGAACTTTTCTCCCAGTACGTTTCCCACTAATGTTTGACATGGAGGAGATCCTTGAGGAGTTCGAAGGTGATCTTTTCCCTGTCGAAAAAATTTTGAACAGAGAAATAACCTTCTAATAGATTTAACCATTTTTCTAGGGCATCCACATCTATCTGACCTTCAAATATGGGAATATCAAAATTAACTTGTACTTTGAATTGAGAGGTTCCTCCAAAATGGTCTCTTGATGAAGATGCACATGTTTATATCGATAGGCGTTGAAGAATGTGTGCAAAATTTTCTATCATTTCGTCCCTCTATTACGCAAGAGCTTGCTCCAACAACAAGTTAATAGAATCTTCTGCTCTACCATATTTATTTTATGCCGCCATCGAGGTTTTCATGGGTGTGAAAGAGTGATTGTCTTCAAGAGAGAAAAACTCAAGAACCAATTGGCTATACTTGGATCTCATCGGGGAAATGCACTGAAAAATCATCAAGAGCAACCTGCTCTGATATGACTGATCCAGATTATGTTCGGAATGAAACGAAAGGAGAGAAATTAAAACGAAATGCTCATGAAAATTTCCTGAAACAAAGAAATACAACAATACTTGATTTCTATTAACTAAATAATTGTAAAGAGACTGTAAAAATACAAAGTGCAAGACTTTCTAGAATGGTGGCAGCTTTATCTCTAAGAAGAGATGTGACGGCTACACTCATTCACCAGAAGATCATTAAAATGAGGCTCTAAAGGTCTTTTTTATGTTAAATAGTAATGTAAAAACCCTAGACATCCAAAAACCTAATCCTAGGAGACGAAACGACAAAATTCATGTGGGCCTCATTTTGGTAAGTTAGTACATTAACTTCCTGGGGTCATAACATTTGCATACGATCTCCATTTTAGGCGCGTGATAGCCCGTTGGAAAGGTGTTTTTGAGAACTACGCATTAAGTTGTCAAACTCTGACTCCATCTATAGTTTGACTATAGAAAGACAAAATAAAATTGTTTATGGCTCCAAAATGGCCTTGGAAGTACAACAAGATGTGCTAACATGAAAACATACAAAATAGGCCAGTTGGACTAGGTGGGAGGCTACTAGTGTCCAACTTGAATATGTGTAGGGATCCATACACCCCCATAAGTGTAGAACCTGCAATTACAAAGAAGTACATAAGAACATGTTGAGCTATAAACTGGCAAAAGGAGCTAGTTGGAACAGGTGGGTGGCCACCAATATCCACCTGGATCATCGATGGTGAAAATGGAATGAAGTAGAGTGGGGTGGGTATGTGCATTCTTCTGAAAGACCCGACAGGGTGGGAATTGTTTAAGGGCCTCAATGCAACCTTTGAATATGGAAGGCCAAAAATACCCGACACACAATATTTTTTGGGTTGTAGCCATCCCAGATAGATGACCGCCAGAAGCTCCAGGGTGACAGTCATTTAAAACTTGTTCAACCTCTTCATGGGTCAAGCAACGACGTAAAACAATATCAATGCCACGATGGTACAAATTTTCTCCAATGATAAGGTAGTGATTTTAATGGTGTCTAATGTGACATATTTCATCATGTGAAATGGAAGGATCAAAGCATTGGGTCTGGAGATAGAGAAGAATGTCTCCATACCATGGATCGATTGTACTAATGAGGAACAAGGATTCATTGACAAGGGAATTGTTGGGCTCAATATTCTCATTAGTATGGGGAAGATCACAAATTAATTCCGCAAAAACCAACAATTTCTTATCTTTAGATTTGGCAAACTCGAGATCGAATTCTTGGAGAATGATGATCCATTTTGAATATTTTCCTCCAAGTACTTGACGAGTCAAGATGTGGTACATGGGGTTCAAGTCTACAATGACTATGGTAGTATGTAATAGAATATATTGGAGAAATATTTTGACGACAATAACTGTTGCCAAAGCCAACTTTTCAACATGTGAATAGTGGAGTTCGATACCTAATAGACTCTTACTTAAATAGTAGATTACATGTTCGGTGTTGTCATCATCCTCTTGAACCAACACCATAGAAATATTGGAAGAAAAAGAATCCAAATAAAGGATGTAATCTTTCACATAGTTGGGTGGATGCAAAATCGATGTATTCATTAAAGCATGCCTTAGATCATCAAATGAGCGTTGAGTAGTTGCATCCCAGATGAAAAGGGAATCTTTCTGAAGCAATCTGATAAATTTTATGATTCATTGAAAGAACGCGAAATCATATTCGATCGACATTGGATATGGTCCGATGGGTGTGCGGGTCAGTTCAAATATGCACGATCATTCTATTGGTTATGTCGTCTTCATAAAAAATTAAAAATTACACATTGTTGGAATTTTTTTGAGACTGGTCATGGAAAAAGAGAGCACGACGGTGTAGGGGCATGCATAAAACGAGCACTTCAAAAGTATCAGCTGAACCCTCATGCCGATCGATTTGAATCCGCTGAACAAGTTGTTGAATGGTGCAACATGGCGCTAAGCCATGAATATAATCCGTCAAGGGATGTGCGCAGGTGTGTC
>JZKD02S1673308.1:937143-1013108 GCA_000966675.3 Picea glauca
ACATATCGCTCTATGATAGGTAGTCTTCTGTACATCACAACATCTCGTCCTGATGTAATGCAAACTGTTGGAATGGTAGGTCGTTATTAGTCTGCTCCTAAACAAATTCATTTGGTAGCTATCAAAAGGATATTCAAATACTTGAAGGGAACAATGAATTATGGTCTGTGGTATCCCAGAAATCAGAATTTTCATTTAATTTCTTATTCAGATGCAGATTGGGCAAATTGTGTGGATGAAAGAAAGAGCACCAATGGAGGTGCCTTCTTCCTGGGTAACTCGTTGGTAGCATGGATTAGTAAGAAGTAGGGGTATATTTCCTTATCAACTATAGAATCAGAGTACATTGTTGTTGCCACTTGCTACACTCAGATTTTGTGGATGATTCAAACTCTTGCAAATTTGAAGGTAAACTATACTGATCCGATTACAATTCACTATGATAACACTAGTGCCATTAGTGTCTCCAAGAATTCTGTTCTTCATTCCAAGATTAAGCATATCCCAATAAAATACCATTTTCTCAAAGAACAAGTCACAAACAGAGTTGTTCAGCTGAATTATATCCCTTCCATAGAACAGATAACTGATATCTTTACTAAACCGTTAGCAGCGACCCCTTTTGGATATCCTAGTCAAAAGTTGGGGGTTATAACTTCTTTTGTCTAATTTGTTCACCTGGTCAAGGGGAGTACTTATTGACTATTTGTTGTATTTCTAAGCTGCTCATAGTTGACAGGGGGAGTATGTACTGCAACAGATCGGGGGGAGCGTGTTTCTTCTTTGACATTGATGTCAAAGGGGGAGAAAGTGTGGTAATTTCAAGGATGTTACAGTGGTATAGTTGCATGTTTTTCAAGGGATTTCCATCAATGCCAAAGAGGGAGATGGTTGGTATGTTTTTATGACAAAGGCAGAGTATGCATGCTTGTCATTGATGGCATGTGTTTGTCATTGATGGCGAAGATTAGCATGATCAGATGGCGAATATCATCACGATCAACATCATAGCGACAATGGAAAGATCAATAGTGTAAGCTCAGAAGGGGGAAAATAGTCAAAGAACAACAAAGGTTTCATTTCGGAATTTCACTGATCAGGAAATCCAAAGGAAAGAGGTTCAAACTCATGATATGCGAGATCAAAAAAATATCTGGACCATCAGATCACCAAGGATTGTGGACCGTTGATCAGGCATGAAGAAGGCTCGTGAAGTGGCGAAATTGCGATAAGATTTGGAAAGGTTTCGTTTCAGAATTTCGTAGATCGGGAAATCCAAAGGAAAGAGGTTCAAATTCATGATATATGAGATCACGAAAAGATCTGGACCGTCAGATCACCAAGGATTGTGGACCATTGATTAGGCATGAAGAAGGCTCGTTAAGTGGCGAAATTGCGATAAGATCTGGATCATTGGATCCAGAGGACACATGGAAAAAGATCATCGTTTCACTGACTAGAAAGTCAAAGGATTGAAGTACTCGTCTGATTGGCGAGTGGTCATATCTCGTGGTCACATTGTCAAGAGCTAGAGAAGCCAAGCCCTACTTCAGAGTTCATGACATGGAGAGTCAAGAGGACTCATCACAGAATACACGAAATGCAAAAGTGCAAAATGTGTTTTCGAAATAAGGTTGTGGTCACAGCTAGTGGTTACATCTCCTGAAAATAGAAGAAGGAGCTAGCGGTGTTAAGCTCCATCTTGGCGATCGCGACTTGGAGCATCAAGACCCTTCATCACAAGAATCGCAATATATGAGATCACGATGAGATATGGACCATCAAATCATCGAAGATCTCGACTGTTGATCATGCTCGATGAATTTTATCAGTTCGTGAAATGTGAAGCACCTTTTGGAACAGCCTATGGTCACAACCAGTGGTCACGTGAGGGGAAGAAGCTAGCAGTGCTAAGCTCCATCTCAGAGTCTCAGCGATTGTCACTTGGAGTGTCAAGATATTCTATCACAGGAATGCCGAGATGCGAGTTCACAAAATTAAAACTGTGTTTAACGCTCGGTCACAGCTAGTGGGCATGTGAGATAAATGCAAAACCCTGTTGATTTAATCCAACGATGCAGGTGAATTTGAATATGATCGGAGGGATACTACTGCACTTCACAATTAATCAATCAGTTACGATTCAGTTAAAAAAAATGATTCATGATTCTTGATCGGTTGGCGATTCAGTTGTTGAGATGTTTTCTTTGCCCGAAAAGATTCGAGGTGTAAATGTCGAAGTGGTTGTGCATAAAATAAAATTAGAGAGACAGTGCAAGGTTGGTCGTTCTGATGGAAAAATGAGTTGAACTGTAAGAAAGGGAAAATTACAATATGCGCAGGGTGAGACCTACAGTATGCATAGTGTGAGATAAAACTCAGAGAAGGGTAACAAATGAGGAATAGACTGAAGGAAGAGAAGAATTGTAGAATAGCTTGAAGTAGAGCAGAATTGCAGAACATACAGAAGAAGAGAAGATTTGCAAAACAGACATAAGAAGAGAAGAATTGCAGAACAATTAGAAGTAGACCAGATTTACAGAACAGAGAAGAAGTGGTAAGAATTGATTTATCTGTGTTGTTGGTTATTCAGTCATTTATTTGTAAAACTAGGGTTGAAGGGAGGTGCTAGGGAGGATTGTTGTCCTCGGAGGTTCAAGTGGGTGCTTGAACACGGGGAGTTGTAGCTTCCATCTGGTTGCAGCCAGAGAAACCAGGGTGGCAGGGTGGTGCAAGGGAGAACAAGTGTTCTCTGTTATATAGGTTGGAGCCTGTGTAAATGCAAGTTGGTGCTTCCATCCAGTTGATGCTGGAACACTCAGGGAGTTGGTGCTTCCTTCTAGTGTGTGCTAGAGAAACCAGAGAGTTAGTGCTCTCAAACAAGTTGGAGCTTGTAAAACATAGGTAGTAGCCTCACATTGAGTTGGTGCTCAATTATATATGATGTACAAAACTTAAAAGACTGCCTATCATTTCAAAGAAGAAGAGGTTTTCTCCCTTTATGGGTTTCCTCATGAAAATCTATCTCTATGTATATCTTGTGTGTGAGTGATGCTCATTATTTATATTGTTCATATATTGTATAATATTGATGGTCACTTGGTGAAAGTTTAAAAATGGCTTAATTAATTGTTAATATTGTTTAAGCACAGTAACCACTGATTCACCCCCCCNCATCGAGGTTTTGGTGGGTGTGAAAGAGTGATTGTCCTCAAGAGAGAAAAACTTGAGAGCCAACTGGCTATACTTGGATCTCATCGGGGACATGCACTGAAAAATGATCAAGAACAACCTGCTCTGATACGACTGATCCAGATTATGTTCAGAACGAAACCAAAGCAGAGAAATTACAATGAAATGCTCATGAAAATTTCTTGAAACAAAGAAATACAACAATACTTGATTTCTATTAACGAAAGAATTGTAAAGAGACTGTAAAAATACAAACTGCAAGACTCGTTAGAATGGTGGCAGCTTTATCTCTTAGAAGAGATGTGACGACTACACTCATTCACCAGAAGATCATTAAAATGAGGCTCTAAAGGCCTTTTTTTATGTTAAACAGGAATGTAAAAACCCTATACATCAAAAAACCTAATCCTAGGAGATGAAATGCCAAAATTCATGTGGGCCTCATTTTGGTAAGTTAGTACATTAACTTCCCGGGGTCGTAACTTTTTCAATGATCTTTGTTTTAGGCACGTGATAGCCCATTGGAAAGGTTTTTTCAAGAACTATGCATTATGCTATCAAAATCTAACTCCATCTACATTTTGAATACATAGAGACAAAATAAAATTGTTTATGGCTCCAAAACAGCCCTGGAAGTACAACAAGATGTGCTAACATAAAAACATACAAAATAAGCCAATTGGATTAGGTGGGAGGCTACCAGTGTCCACCTGGAAGATGTGTAGGGATCCATACACCCCCATAAGTGTAGAACCCACAATTACAAATAAGTACATAAGAACATGTTGAGATAAAAACTGGCAAAATGATCTAGTTGGAACAGGAGGGTAGCCACCAATATCCACCTGGATCATCGATCGCGAAAATGGAATGAAGTGGAGTGGGGTGGGTATGTGCATTCTTCTGAATGACCTGGCAGGGTGGGAATTGTTTAAGGGCCTCAATGAAACCTTTTAATATGGAAGGAAAAAAATACCTGTCACACAATATNACTGTTTTGAGAGACATTCATCGATGTTGTGCCAAGGGATTTTGTGGAAGTCACACCACTTCCCTGTGTCATTCTTTGTCTTACCTTTACCCTTTTTTTCCTGTTTCTTGGACTGGTTGTTTAGAGGTTGTTGGTTAGGGCCCTCTTTACTGTTCTTTGGTTGTTGCATATTTGCAGACCCGAATTCCCATCTTTTCTGGTCCCTAAATTTCTGCTCGATTTCGACAACATATCGACACACAACTCCCAATGATGATATGTTTAGAAAATCCATTTTGGTTTGGATGTACCTATGTAGAGCCCCACAGTATTTCAGAAACAAATGACGCTCAGAGTACTTGATACCCATCTTGGTGTGAAAGGTGTGGAAAGTATTTGTAAACTATGGCACTATTTGGCTATTCTCTTATCACAGTGTTTTCCATCTCATGTATTGGTCTTCATAGTTATCAATAGGATAGTACTATTCTTTGACCACATCCAAAAAAAAATCCCAAGTGGGCTCATCCCCTTATATTCTAGATTCCTCTCTGGAAATTTTCTCCCAGTACGTTTCCCACCAATGTTTGACATGGAGGATATCCTTGAGGAGTTCGAAAGTGATCTTTTCCCTATCAAAAAAAATTTGAATAGAGAAATAACCTTCTAATAGATTTAACCATTTTTCTAGGGCATCGACATCTATCTAACCTTCAAATATGGGAATATCAAAATTAACTTGTACTTTGAATTGAGAGGTTCCTCCAAAATGGCCGCTTGATGAAGATGCACATGTTTATATCGATAGGTGTTGAAAAATGTGTGCAAAATTTTCTATCATTTTGTCCCTTTATCACGTGAGAGATTGCTCCAACAACAAGTTAATAGAATCTTCTTCTCTACCATATTTATTTTATGCTTCCATCGAGGTTTTGGTGGGTTTGAAAGAGTGATTGTCCTCAAGAGAGAAAAACTTGAGAGCCAACTGGCTATACTTGGATCTCATCGGGGACATGCACTGAAAAATGATCAAGAACAACCTGCTTTGATACGACTGATCCAGATTATGTTCAGAACGAAACCAAAGCAGAGAAATTACAATGAAATTCTCATGAAAATTTCTTGAAACAAAGAAATACAACAATACTTGATTTCTATTAACGAAAGAATTGTAAAGAGACTGTAAAAATACAAACTGCAAGACTCGTTAGAATGGTGGCAACTTTATCTCTTAGAAGAGATGTGAAGGCTACACTCATTCACCAGAAGATCATTAAAATGAGGCTCTAAAGGCCTTTTTTATGTTAAGCAGGAATGTAAAAACCCTATACATCCAAAAACCTAATCCTAGGAGATGAAATGCCAAAATTCATGTGGGCCTCATTTTGGTAAGTTAGTACATTAACTTCCCGGGGTCGTAACTTTTTCATATGATCTTCGTTTTAGGCACGTGATAGCCCATTGGAAAGGTTTTTTCAAGAACTATGCATTATGCTATCAAAATCTAACTCCATCTACATTTTGAATACATAGAGACAAAATAAAATTGTTTATGGCTCCAAAACAGCCCTGGAAGTACAACAAGATGTGCTAACATGAAAACATACAAAATAAGCCAATTGGATTAGGTGGGAGGCTGCCAGTGTCCACCTGGAAGATGTGTAGGGATCCATACACCCCCATAAGTGTAGAACCCACAATTACAAAGAAGTACATAAGAACATGTTGAGATAAAAACTGGCAAAATGATCTAGTTGGAACAGGTGGGTGGCCACCAATATCCACCTGGATCATCGATCGCGAAAATGGAATGAAGTGGAGTGGGGTGGGTATGTGCATTCTTGTGAATGACCTGGCAGGGTGGGAATTGTTTAAGGGCCTCAATGAAACCTTTTAATATGGAAGGAAAAAAATACCCGTCACACAATATTTTTTGGGTTGTAGCCATTCCAGATAGATGACCACCATAAGCTCCAGGGTGACAGTCATTTAAAACTTGTTCAACCTCTTCATGGGTCAAGCAATGACATAAAACAATATCAATGCCATGATTGTACAAATTTTATCCAATGATAAGGTGCTTTTAATGGTGTCTAATGTGACGCATTTCATCATGTGAAATGGAAGGATCAAAGAATTGGGTCTGGAGATAGAGAAGAATGTCTCCATACCATGGATTGAGTGTACTAATGAGGAACAAGGATTCATCGGCAAGGGAATTGTTGAGCTCAATATTCTCATTAGTATGGGGAAGATCACAAATTAATTCCACAAAAACCAACGATTTCTTAGCTTTAGATTTGGCAAACTTGAGATCGAATTCTTGGATAATGACGATCCATTTTGAATATTTTCCTCCAAGTGCTTGACGAGTCAAGATGTGGTACATGGGGTTCAAGTCTACAATGACTGTGGTAGTGTGTAATAGAATATAGTAGAGAAATAGTTTGACGACAATAAATGTTGCCAAAGACAACTTTTTGACATGTGAATAGCGGAGTTCGAGACCTAATAGACTCTTACTTAAATAGTAGATTACATGTTCGGTGTTGTCATCATCCTCTTGAACCAACACCATAGAAATATTGGAAGAAAAATAATCCAAATAAAGGATGTAATATTTCATATAGTTGGGTGGATGCAAAATCGATGTATTCGTTAAAGCATGTTTTAGATCATCAAATGAGAGTTGAGCAGTTGCATCCCAGATGAAAAGGGCATCTTTCTACAGTAATATCATAAATTATTTAGTAATTTGGGCGTAATTGCATATAAAATGGTGGAGAAAGATTTCCTTCCCTTGCAAACTTTGCACTTGTGTAAGGTTGTTGGGAGGGAGTAAAGTTAGAAAGGATTTGAATTTTAAGGGATCCACCCTAATCCCATCTTTGGATACTATGAAGCCGAGGAGTCGTCTTGATTCAATAGAGAAAATGAATTTATGGGGGTTCAAATGTATGTTGTAAAACCTGCATATAAGAAATATGGTCGTTAGATGAAGAATATGATCTCATTGATGAGTTGAGTGAGCTGGTAGGTCATTGAGATAAGGTTCAACGATATGTTTGATGTTGTGGAATGCATACGACATAGCCCACTGAAAAGTGGCTCCAACATTTTTAAGGCCAAAAGGTAATTTCTGATAGGCGAAAGTCCCCCATAGACAACTAAAGGTTGTTTTTTGTTTATTAGCCGACAAAATTCCGATCTGGTTATATCCAGAAAATCCATCCATAAAAGAGAAAATGATGCTTCTGGTGCATTTATCGATAGTTTGGTCAATAAAGGGTGTAGGTTAATTGTTCTTCGGACAAGCCTTATTAAGATCCTGATAATCGACACAAACACAAATTGTCCCTTGTTTCTTGGCTACCGTAATGATGTTGGAAACCCATTCATTCAGAGGGATGGGATAAATAAAACCATATTTTAATAATTTTTCGACTTCTGCCTTGATTGTCACATTTTTTTTGGGATAAACTGGGTGGAGTTTTTGTCCCATCGATTTGACTCTTGGGTAAGTTTTTATTTCATGCAAACGATCGAAGAATTTATCCCTGTAATTTATTCGTAGCTCTAGGAGAAGATGTCACATAATTATTTAAACAAGGCAGTAAAAGTTTCAACCTCTTTAGTTGAAAAATTGGCACCTAGTTGTATGTTTTCCACAATACCTTCTTTTATGGATATGTCGACAGTAATCGTGTGAGAGATATTTCCAAAATTTCCATCAGAGATGGTATCCTGAGTGAGTATCATAGATTGGGGAGAGTTGACAATATCAGTAGGAAATATAGAGGAATTATATTTCTCAATCTCATCCAAACTAGGAAGAAAATATGAACGATGATGGTTGTCATCCCATGGTGCCTCCTCGATACTAAGTATTTCCATAATATATTCATCTAATGGAAAAATCTATAGGATGTAATCGAAAGTGGAGGATAGAGAATATAACTAGGATGGTAGCGAATATGATGTAGGTGCTAGTAGATGTTGGCCGTCCAGTGAATGATATGCAGAATGAATAGTGTCTTATTCGGCCTCTATAAGACTAAGTGGAACAGTGTCACCTAGTGTATCAAACTCTAAGGGAATAGGTACAATCCAGGGATCATATGATTTGAAGGATTGATGTACAATGGTTGAGATAATACTAATCGTTGTGATGTGTTGTGTGGTTGGAGGAAGAGGTGTAGGGAAATTACCCATGAGTGAAGAATGTTTCAAGAGACCTACCCCAACACTTTCATAAGTAATTTTTTAGTCCCCCAAAAATGGAATATTGTTGGTTGTTTGAGTGCTAGCATCAAGGGTGAAATAATATAACTAATCGATGGTCACAATTTTACCTTTATGAGGGAATTGGACACGTAAAAAAACTAATGAAGAAACGAAAGTCATAGCATAGAACGAACTTCTCCCTAGAAACAAGTTATAATCAAGGGGATCATCGACTACTTCAACATCTACAAAAACAATTTTTCCTCCCAGTTGAACAACTAAATATTTTCATAATCGATGAGGTCGAAAACCTCTTCCATAAAATGATATTAACATGGTGGGAGATTGATTAAGACCAAGGAATTTAAGGCCTTTCCAACAAGCCAAGGACACGACACATGTGTAGGCTCCCTCATCCAAGATTGCGTGATGAATATGTAGATTATGGACAATGACATTGATTTGGAAAGCAAGTTGGTGAGAGAGTCATGATTTGAAATTATCCAGGTTGAATGTGATATTATTGGATGAATCATTATCTATATCTCCGATGGTTGTCAAGAGAGTTATATGTTGGCTAGGAACACGTTGTGTAACTTTAAGAGCTTACATAGTGCAAGGTGCTTGGGAAAAATCTTCAACAATGATGCAGTTTTGAGTGGCATGACAATTAGGATTAAAGTTTGAGGTTTGGATTGTTCTCTTGGGTGGGCGTAGTATAGAGTCAAAACTTGGTTTCTCAATCTGTAGTGGTCCATATAGAGGAGGAAATGAAGTGGATGGTTGATCCAGTGCAACTCCAATAGTTACATTTTCCTTTCTAGGTTTACCTGGTTGTGTGCCATATGTCATTGTGTGAGTAGTCAAATCTACCCCATTGAACATATAAATGTGTGCACTTGATGAAGCTTCTTTCATAGGAGAATGACTAGGTTTACTTCTTGTTGGAGGTGTAGGATTTTGTGCAACCAGAGAATGTTGTTATGGAAAAGGATGTGTGAATACAACAGGTTGAGAATTTCCTTTAAAAAGTTTAGCAACTTCGTCCCGATGGGGATAGTCTCATGTGTAGTGATCTTCAACACAAATGACAAATGGAAATTTCAGCTTTTGCTATGGTTGATTTTTCAATATAAGGTGGTTGTTCTTGTGTTTTTGGATGTTCGGTTTGATTATTATTTTTCTTGGGTTTATTCTTAGTTTTCATTTTCCCCTCTGAGTGTTGTGGAGAAGAAGATTAGACTGTATCCACTTCGAATACTTTATTTGGGGTGGATTTTGATGAGAGTGGAGTCTACCTGATAGTTGGGGTAGTGATTGAATGATTGGTTGTGCCAGTTGACTATGAACCAGACTCAGTTTTGATGGAACTGATAAATCCATCCGAATGAGCGGTGGAGGATGGTTTTGATGGATCAGTTGATGTGCGAGGAGAATTTGGAATAAAGTACCGGATTGGGAGTAAATCAAATCCATATACCAAGCACAAGAAATGGATTCCTCTTCTTTGACTACACCACCCATGGCTACATCTTGAGCAATAGGGGGTAATAGAGATTTGGTGAACCNAGGAGTCGTCTTGATTCAATAGAGAAAATGAATTTATGGGGGTTCAAATGTATGTTGTAAAACCTGCATATAAGAAATATGGTCGTTAGATGAACAATATGATCTCATTGATGAGTTGAGTGAGATGGTAGGTCATTGAGATAAGGTTCAACGATATGTTTGATGTTGTGGAATGCATACGACATAGCCCGCTGAAAAGTGGCTCCAAAATTTTTAAGGCCAAAAGGTAATTTCTGATAGGTGAAAGTCCCCCATAGACAACTAAAGGTTGTTTTTTGTTTATTAGCCGACAAAATTCCGATCTGGTTATATCCAGAAAATCCATCCATAAAAGAGAAAATGATGCTTCTGGCGCAATTATCGATAGTTTGGTCAATAAAGGGTGTAGGTTAATTGTTCTTCGGACAAGCCTTATTAAGATCCTGATAATCGACACAAACACAAATTGTCCCTTGTTTCTTGGCTACTGTAATGATGTTGGAAACCCATTCATTCAGAGGGATGGGATAAATAAAACCATATTTTAATAATTTTTCGACTTCTGCCTTGATTGTCACATTTTTTTTGGGATAAACTAGGTGGAGTTTTTGTCCCATCGATTTGACTCTTGGGTAAGTTTTTATTTCATGCAAACGATCGAAGGATTTATCCCTGTAATTTATTCGTAGCTCTAGGAGAAGATGTCACATAATTATTTAAACAAGGCAGTAAAAGTTTCAACCTCTTTAGTTGAAAAATTGGCACCTGGTTGTATGTTTTCCACAATACCTTCTTTTATGGATATGTCGACAGTAATCGTGTGAGAGATATTTCCAAAATTTCCATCAGAGATGGTATCCTGAGTGAGTATCATAGATTGGGGAGAGTTGACAATATCAGTAGGAAATATAGAGGAATTATATTTCTCAATCTCATCCAAACTAGGAAGAAAATATGAACGATGATGGTTGTCATCCCATGGTGCCTCCTCGATACTAAGTATTTCCATAATATATTCATCTAATGGAAAAATCTATAGGATGTAATCGAAAGTGGAGGATAGAGAATATAACTAGGATGGTAGCGAATATGATGTAGGTGCTAGTAGATGTTGGCCGTCCAGTGAATGATATGCAGAATGAATAGTGTCTTATTCGGCCTCTATAAGACTAAGTGGAACAGTGTCACCTAGTGTATCAAACTCTAAGGGAATAGGTACAATCCAGGGATCATATGATTTGAAGGATTGATGTACAATGGTTGAGATAATACTAATCGTTGTGATGTGTTGTGTGGTTGGAGGAAGAGGTGTAGGGAAATTACCCATGAGTGAAGAATGTTTCAAGAGACCTACCCCAACACTTTCATAAGTAATTTTTTAGTCCCCCAAAAATGGAATATTGTTGGTTGTTTGAGTGCTAGCATCAAGGGTGAAATAATATAACTAATCGATGGTCACAATTTTACCTTTATGAGGGAATTGGACACGTAAAAAAACTAATGAAGAAACGAAAGTCATAGCATAGAACGAACTTCTCCCTAGAAACAAGTTATAATCAAGGGGATCATCGACTACTTCAACATCTACAAAAACAATTTTTCCTCCCAGTTGAACAACTAAATATTTTCATAATCGATGAGGTCGAAAACCTCTTCCATAAAATGATATTAACATGGTGGGAGATTGATTAAGACCAAGGAATTTAAGGCCTTTCCAACAAGCCAAGGACACGACACATGTGTAGGCTCCCTCATCCAAGATTGCGTGATGAATATGTAGATTATGGACAATGACATTGATTTGGAAAGCAAGTTGGTGAGAGAGTCATGATTTGAAATTATCCAGGTTGAATGTGATATTATTGGATGAATCATTATCTATATCTCCGATGGTTGTCAAGAGAGTTATATGTTGGCTAGGAACACGTTGTGTAACTTTAAGAGCTTACATAGTGCAAGGTGCTTGGGAAAAATCTTCAACAATGATGCAGTTTTGAGTGGCATGACAATTAGGATTAAAGTTTGAGGTTTGGATTGTTCTCTTGGGTGGGCGTAGTATAGAGTCAAAACTTGGTTTCTCAATCTGTAGTGGTCCATATAGAGGAGGAAATGAAGTGGATGGTTGATCCAGTGCAACTCCAATAGTTACATTTTCCTTTCTAGGTTTACCTGGTTGTGTGCCATATGTCATTGTGTGAGTAGTCAAATCTACCCCATTGAACATATAAATGTGTGCACTTGATGAAGCTTCTTTCATAGGAGAATGACTAGGTTTACTTCTTGTTGGAGGTGTAGGATTTTGTGCAACCAGAGAATGTTGTTATGGAAAAGGATGTGTGAATACAACAGGTTGAGAATTTCCTTTAAAAAGTTTAGCAACTTCGTCCCGATGGGGATAGTCTCATGTGTAGTGATCTTCAACACAAATGACAAATGGAAATTTCAGCTTTTGCTATGGTTGATTTTTCAATATAAGGTGGTTGTTCTTGTGTTTTTGGATGTTCGGTTTGATTATTATTTTTCTTGGGTTTATTCTTAGTTTTCATTTTCCCCTCTGAGTGTTGTGGAGAAGAAGATTAGACTGTATCCACTTCGAATACTTTATTTGGGGTGGATTTTGATGAGAGTGGAGTCTACCTGATAGTTGGGGTAGTGATTGAATGATTGGTTGTGCCAGTTGACTATGAACCAGACTCAGTTTTGATGGAACTGATAAATCCATCCGAATGAGCGGTGGAGGATGGTTTTGATGGATCAGTTGATGTGCGAGGAGAATTTGGAATAAAGTACCGGATTGGGAGTAAATCAAATCCATATACCAAGCACAAGAAATGGATTCCTCTTCTTTGACTACACCACCCATGGCTACATCTTGAGCAATAGGGGGTAATAGAGATTTGGTGAACCATTCCGCCAACAATTGATCAGGAATGGTCGCTTTGATCAACCCCCTTTGTCATCTCCATTCATGAATATGATAAGAAATATGTACAGAGTTAGTATGATGAAGGGAGGTCAAATGTTTCATGTCAGTTTCATAACACATAGGTAATTGGAAGTGGGTGAGCAAGTGAATTAAAATATTGAAAATTTATGCATTGTAACTCAATGTACCATTTAGCCGCTAAACCTGTAAGTGTACGTTGGAAAAGACGTAAACAAATAGAATCATCCATCAATGAATTTGATGAACAACACAGATGAAAATTCATAACATGATTATTAGGGTCTTCACCAGGTTTGCCTCCAAATTTTGGAATATCAAAAGGTAATTTGGCAGAGATGACTGGCCAAAAAGGGGAGTGTAATATGGGATCATTGGTTAATCTTGACAGATCTGGTAGATCTAAAGTGGATAAGAAAAATAATTGTCGATTGGATTGAGGATGATACTAGTGTGGCATAGGAACACCGGTAGGACCATAAAATGGTTGTGGTAGATAGTTGTATCCAACAGGTCCTCCCATATGCTATTGATTTTGACTAGCAAAATTAGGATTGATTTGTTGAGGGATTTGCATAAAAGGAGAAGGGAAGCCCATTTGGCCCTAGGGAGGATAACCAATGTAACTCAGGGGAGGATAGTTAGCTTTACTATTTTGAGTTGGATAACTAGTTTTCCCTTGAGGAGGGTAACTATATTGACCTTGAGGAGGGTAAGGAATTTTTCCTTGGAGAGGAAAAGATGGTTGTCCTTGAGGACCCCAAGTGGGATTCGAGACCCCTAGAAAGGGTTTTCCAAAATGTAATCTAGAAGGATTGGGATTTAATATTCCTCCTTGGAGGTTGGGGTTCAACGATTCTACATGATGTGGCTGATAAAAAAGTCCTCCATAGGGTGGTCCCCATGATTGTGACGGGTTTCCAGTAAACAAAGCTCCGAGACCAAATGAAAACAATTGATTCTCAAGAAGAACCCACAATATGTGATCATACCACTATGATTGGTTAAGCCTTGGAGGGATAATATTTGTTTCTCTCTCGCACACGATCTCTTATTTAACCGCTATGTGAGAGGGGGATCCCAACTATGCTTATACAAAGGTTGGATTTTATCTCCCAATCAAAAGATTCTTATTTTGCCTTGAATTCTTTGGAGAGTTACTCTCACAACCTATTCCAAAGCTCTAGTCCTAGTCTATTGTTGGTGTAAATATACAAGAAAATAAAATTTTCTAGTTCAATTTTAATTAGCATTTATTTTCATGGTTGTTTGTTACACAAGGGTGAATGATAGTGAAATTGATGATGTTTGAGACTCCACAAAAAGGTAAAAATAATGCTATGAAAACTTTATTTTCAATGAAATTCTATCTACGACAAGGAGAATATTTTTTTTTTCTTCACTAACAAACAATCAAGAATGCAAAATTTTATGCTATTTTGTTCTCAAACAAGAATTCAGACAATTGCCAAAATATGAAGAAGACCTTTTTAATATCCAAAACCAATGCATACAAATACTTCTTTGTTTGATTGTGAATGAAAACTAAGATGTTCGTCTAATTCTTCATTCTTTCACTAATAATTAAAAAGGTTCAATATCGTGATTTGAAAAATTAAGAATCAAACAACACACAAACAAAGACATTCTTAGTAGTAAACAAGAGACCGAAAGAAAAACAACTACCAAACTATTCACTCAAAGAAAAACACTAAGAATACAAAATTCACGCTTTATACTCTTCATGAATTGAGTAAGGGATAAAGGATTAATAAAACAATAGATCTATGATCAATGATATTCCCTATGAAAACCTCCAATCAATCAGATAATCGAGAAACCAATTTTGAGGAAAAAAGGGTCGATTTTGCAAAATGGAAGCATAAACTCAATAAAGAATAAAAAGAATGAAAGATAGCAAGTTTGAGTCAAACAAAAGACAAGATCAGACATAATAAGATCTGAGTTAGAGAAAGAGATCCAAATACTATACCCAACAATCAAGAAAGCCTGAAATTTCCCAAAGAAAGGAAAATTAGTGCTCTAGTAACCAAATCACCAGAGCGTTGTAGCACTCCCTAGTATAATCTAGGGGAGTGAAGGTTAAGTAACAACACTCTGAATGGAACTATAGAGGGGCACTAGCTCTATGGAAAGTTTGAGAAAAAGGCTAAAAAATATCAGTAACTCAGGAAAAATTCAGTAAGAAGCTCTGTGAGACAACTTAGCAAAGAAAAAAGAGATGTAAAGACAAATTAAATCAGAAAATAGGATCTAAGGATAAACAAAGGCCATAGATGAACCAAGGAAAGAAAAAATTGAAAATTTGATCCCTAGTGGAGTCGCTAATTTATGTTCCATAAATATTCCCCTGCACACAGGTGAACTTTCCCTTGGATTACTGACCCTTATACCAAGACAAAAACAATCATTTGGACACTACCATTCCCAAAAATCATTTTTCTCATTGAATCAACAAAGCATCAACAAGACAACGCATCCATGCACTAGGAGGGAGCGAATCCCAAAGAGGATGTACTAGTCCCTTCAAATTTCAGCCTAAATTCAAAATTTTTAATGTAATTAAATTTTTGAGGGCTCAAAGAAAGCCGAGCCCATGTGAATTTTTTAGGCTGAGTATTGTAATGGGCAGTGTCACCTTTAATGGCTGACAGGTAGATGGATCTAGGTATGATTTGAACTAGATTGCCATTGAATGTAATTCAATGTAATTAATGAGAGTCAAGTAGGTTGAGGAAGGCTTGAGGAGCCCCTCTTTTGTAGAAGATCAATGTCTCAAGTTAGTTGTAATGAGAGAATTAGAGAGCTCAAGAGAGGAGAGTAAGCACTGAAGACTCTGTTGCAGTCCATCCTTTGTAAACACTTGTACATAACATTAAGAGATTAATGAAAAGAGTAGTTTTTCCTACATACGAGGTCTTCCATGTATGTTTTTTTTTTTTCTAAATGTATTTGAGTGTTTACTGTGTATTTTATGAATGTTATTAGTACATGTATGAATGTTTCATTTGAAATATTAGATAAACTTCTCTATGTGTCTATGAGTTTGCTGAGTGTTCTCGGATCTCAAGGATTGTGCAAGGAGTGCACACCATAGTTAGAGAAAACTCTGTGAATCTAGTGAATGGAGTGCACTTGAACTCTCTTTCAAGTTCAGAAAAGAGCATTCCAAGTGGGAATGCCATAATATTTCTCAAATTCAGGAGGGAAAATTGGTGTAAGGAATGCACATTTGAGAGTTGTTGAATACTCTAATAGCTCTAAAAGGAATGCATTGAGAAAGATGCCAGTAGGGAACATGACTTCCTTTGAATAAAAAAGGAATGGGAACCTTGCAGTTGGAGAAATTCAAAGCTCAGGAGAAATAGTGCCATTTCGCACAGAGGCTCTGCAAGGAGTGCATTGAGTGAGCGTAAGGCATGCGCAGGTAGAATTTTGGAAAATGTTTTAAGTCTGAGTTTTTTAGAAGCTCGGAGTGCAAAGAGTGCACAAAGGAAACTCTCTATTAAGTGTTAGTCAAATTCAAGGAGAAAGTGCAAGGAGTGCGCCAGAGGTTGAGTGGCTTCAAGTCCACAAAATATTAAAGGAAGAGCATCTTTGCTGGCAGGAGGGAAGAAGGGTTTCATCAAAGGAGAAAAGGGTTGATAGCCTTTGAAGTTTTAAAAAAGTTCAAATCTCAAAAGAGATAGCTAGTAGAGGGGTTACACGGGAGGGACTTGGAAAAATTCCTAAGTTTGAAAGCTTTGAAGAGTTATAAGGAGGCGTTCTAGCTTCAAATCACCTCGAGTAGACATGCTCGGAAGGGAAAGTGTTACAACAAACACAATCAAGGGTCGAGCCATTTGAAGACCTGAAGAAATCCTTCATTGAAAGGAAAATTGAAGCAACTGTGGAGGATGAGATACAAGAGTCATTGGATTGACTACAAGAATAGATCCAGATCCAGATCCCAACCACATGATATGGGCACGAGCTATAACAACCGTCTGATCGAGAGGTAAGTATAATAGACTTTAACCCTTAGTGTTCTTCAGACTTCGTTAGTTCGGAGGCATAAATTGTTTTGGAGCCGAAATATCTCAGAGCTCCGAAGGCTAGAGCACATCGTGACCATTAGTGCAGGAGGATGCATGTTATTGGATTTCTAGGTCTGTAGGTATACCACTCTGGAGGAAATTGGCTGAGGAGTTGTTCAGGATTCCTGAAGTTCCGGGATCCAAAGTGAACCAGGACCGTCCATTCCCAGGATGTGTGGGAATAGATCCAAGGATCCAAAGGAATAAAACTCTGGAAGAAGTAAGGTAAGTCTGAGTCAATAATTCCCAGAGGAACAGAGGCCAAAGTCCATCCCAGTCGTCCATCACAGTGGAAACATGTTAGAAGATCTGTAGGCCCAAAGCCTTAGTACTCTAGAGGGTTTTCGATTAAGTGTTAACAGAAGACTCCTGAAGGGATAGAAGTTAGAGAGAATCTCAGTCGTCCATCGAAAGGGATGCGTGGAGCGCAGATCTGAGCTCTGTTAGTTTGGGGTTCATAGGAGGTAGAGCACAGAAAGTGAAGGGCTTCCGAAGGATGAAATTCAATCCTGTCCATTGATCAGAGAAGACACATGGAGGGCAGACAGTTCCTTCACCAATTCAACATTCAGTGGGATAGTGAGTTGGAGGAGTCAGAGTTCTCGAAGCCCCAGGAGATGAAATTAATCTAGAGCTTTGATTAAGCGGGACACAAGTTAGTGTATCACACACTCCAGGAGACAGCCAGTCCGATGGATCAGGAGTGTAGTGTGTTCAACCCACCCAAATACCAAAGGCAAAAGCCAATGCTAACTGTTAGTTTCCAAAAGACACGTGGAAGGTAAGCTTGGATTCCACTAGTGTAACGTCCCCAACCACTCAACANGATTGGGAGTAAATCAAATCCATATACCAAGCACAAGAAATGGATTCCTCTTCTTTGACTACACCACCCATGGCTACATCTTGAGCAATAGGGGGTAATAGAGATTTGGTGAACCATTCCGCCAACAATTGATCAGGAATGGTCGCTTTGATCAACCCCCTTTGTCATCTCCATTCATGAATATGATAAGAAATATGTACAGAGTTAGTATGATGAAGGGAGGTCAAATGTTTCATGTCAGTTTCATAACACATAGGTAATTGGAAGTGGGTGAGCAAGTGAATTAAAATATTGAAAATTTATGCATTGTAACTCAATGTACCATTTAGCCGCTAAACCTGTAAGTGTACGTTGGAAAAGACGTAAACAAATAGAATCATCCATCAATGAATTTGATGAACAACACAGATGAAAATTCATAACATGATTATTAGGGTCTTCACCAGGTTTGCCTCCAAATTTTGGAATATCAAAAGGTAATTTGGCAGAGATGACTGGCCAAAAAGGGGAGTGTAATATGGGATCATTGGTTAATCTTGACAGATCTGGTAGATCTAAAGTGGATAAGAAAAATAATTGTCGATTGGATTGAGGATGATACTAGTGTGGCATAGGAACACCGGTAGGACCATAAAATGGTTGTGGTAGATAGTTGTATCCAACAGGTCCTCCCATATGCTATTGATTTTGACTAGCAAAATTAGGATTGATTTGTTGAGGGATTTGCATAAAAGGAGAAGGGAAGCCCATTTGGCCCTAGGGAGGATAACCAATGTAACTCAGGGGAGGATAGTTAGCTTTACTATTTTGAGTTGGATAACTAGTTTTCCCTTGAGGAGGGTAACTATATTGACCTTGAGGAGGGTAAGGAATTTTTCCTTGGAGAGGAAAAGATGGTTGTCCTTGAGGACCCCAAGTGGGATTCGAGACCCCTAGAAAGGGTTTTCCAAAATGTAATCTAGAAGGATTGGGATTTAATATTCCTCCTTGGAGGTTGGGGTTCAACGATTCTACATGATGTGGCTGATAAAAAAGTCCTCCATAGGGTGGTCCCCATGATTGTGACGGGTTTCCAGTAAACAAAGCTCCGAGACCAAATGAAAACAATTGATTCTCAAGAAGAACCCACAATATGTGATCATACCACTATGATTGGTTAAGCCTTGGAGGGATAATATTTGTTTCTCTCTCGCACACGATCTCTTATTTAACCGCTATGTGAGAGGGGGATCCCAACTATGCTTATACAAAGGTTGGATTTTATCTCCCAATCAAAAGATTCTTATTTTGCCTTGAATTCTTTGGAGAGTTACTCTCACAACCTATTCCAAAGCTCTAGTCCTAGTCTATTGTTGGTGTAAATATACAAGAAAATAAAATTTTCTAGTTCAATTTTAATTAGCATTTATTTTCATGGTTGTTTGTTACACAAGGGTGAATGATAGTGAAATTGATGATGTTTGAGACTCCACAAAAAGGTAAAAATAATGCTATGAAAACTTTATTTTCAATGAAATTCTATCTACGACAAGGAGAATATTTTTTTTTTCTTCACTAACAAACAATCAAGAATGCAAAATTTTATGCTATTTTGTTCTCAAACAAGAATTCAGACAATTGCCAAAATATGAAGAAGACCTTTTTAATATCCAAAACCAATGCATACAAATACTTCTTTGTTTGATTGTGAATGAAAACTAAGATGTTCGTCTAATTCTTCATTCTTTCACTAATAATTAAAAAGGTTCAATATCGTGATTTGAAAAATTAAGAATCAAACAACACACAAACAAAGACATTCTTAGTAGTAAACAAGAGACCGAAAGAAAAACAACTACCAAACTATTCACTCAAAGAAAAACACTAAGAATACAAAATTCACGCTTTATACTCTTCATGAATTGAGTAAGGGATAAAGGATTAATAAAACAATAGATCTATGATCAATGATATTCCCTATGAAAACCTCCAATCAATCAGATAATCGAGAAACCAATTTTGAGGAAAAAAGGGTCGATTTTGCAAAATGGAAGCATAAACTCAATAAAGAATAAAAAGAATGAAAGATAGCAAGTTTGAGTCAAACAAAAGACAAGATCAGACATAATAAGATCTGAGTTAGAGAAAGAGATCCAAATACTATACCCAACAATCAAGAAAGCCTGAAATTTCCCAAAGAAAGGAAAATTAGTGCTCTAGTAACCAAATCACCAGAGCGTTGTAGCACTCCCTAGTATAATCTAGGGGAGTGAAGGTTAAGTAACAACACTCTGAATGGAACTATAGAGGGGCACTAGCTCTATGGAAAGTTTGAGAAAAAGGCTAAAAAATATCAGTAACTCAGGAAAAATTCAGTAAGAAGCTCTGTGAGACAACTTAGCAAAGAAAAAAGAGATGTAAAGACAAATTAAATCAGAAAATAGGATCTAAGGATAAACAAAGGCCATAGATGAACCAAGGAAAGAAAAAATTGAAAATTTGATCCCTAGTGGAGTCGCTAATTTATGTTCCATAAATATTCCCCTGCACACAGGTGAACTTTCCCTTGGATTACTGACCCTTATACCAAGACAAAAACAATCATTTGGACACTACCATTCCCAAAAATCATTTTTCTCATTGAATCAACAAAGCATCAACAAGACAACGCATCCATGCACTAGGAGGGAGCGAATCCCAAAGAGGATGTACTAGTCCCTTCAAATTTCAGCCTAAATTCAAAATTTTTAATGTAATTAAATTTTTGAGGGCTCAAAGAAAGCCGAGCCCATGTGAATTTTTTAGGCTGAGTATTGTAATGGGCAGTGTCACCTTTAATGGCTGACAGGTAGATGGATCTAGGTATGATTTGAACTAGATTGCCATTGAATGTAATTCAATGTAATTAATGAGAGTCAAGTAGGTTGAGGAAGGCTTGAGGAGCCCCTCTTTTGTAGAAGATCAATGTCTCAAGTTAGTTGTAATGAGAGAATTAGAGAGCTCAAGAGAGGAGAGTAAGCACTGAAGACTCTGTTGCAGTCCATCCTTTGTAAACACTTGTACATAACATTAAGAGATTAATGAAAAGAGTAGTTTTTCCTACATACGAGGTCTTCCATGTATGTTTTTTTTTTTTCTAAATGTATTTGAGTGTTTACTGTGTATTTTATGAATGTTATTAGTACATGTATGAATGTTTCATTTGAAATATTAGATAAACTTCTCTATGTGTCTATGAGTTTGCTGAGTGTTCTCGGATCTCAAGGATTGTGCAAGGAGTGCACACCATAGTTAGAGAAAACTCTGTGAATCTAGTGAATGGAGTGCACTTGAACTCTCTTTCAAGTTCAGAAAAGAGCATTCCAAGTGGGAATGCCATAATATTTCTCAAATTCAGGAGGGAAAATTGGTGTAAGGAATGCACATTTGAGAGTTGTTGAATACTCTAATAGCTCTGAAAGGAATGCATTGAGAAAGATGCCAGTAGGGAACATGACTTCCTTTGAATAAAAAAGGAATGGGAACCTTGCAGTTGGAGAAATTCAAATCTCAGGAGAAATAGTGCCATTTCGCACAGAGGCTCTGCAAGGAGTGCATTGAGTGAGCGTAAGGCATTCACAGGTAGAATTTTCGAAAATGTTTTAAGTCTGAGTTTTTTAGAAGCTCGGAGTGCAAAGAGTGCACAAAGGAAACTCTCTATTAAGTGTTAGTCAAATTCAAGGAGAAAGTGAAAGGAGTGCGCCAGAGGTTGAGTGGCTTCAAGTACACAAAATCTTAAAGGAAGAGCATCTTCGCTGGCAGGAGGGAAGAAGGGTTTCATCAAAGGAGAAAAGGGTTGATACCCTTTGAAGTTTTAAAAAAGTTCAAATCTCAAAAGAGATAGCTAGTAGAGGGGTTACACGGGAGGGACTTGGAAAAATTCCTAAGTTTGAAAGCTTTGAAGAGTTAAGAGGAGGCGTTTTAGCTTCAAATCACCTCGAGTAGACATGCTCGGAAGGGAAAGTGTTACAACAAACACAATCAAGGGTCGAGCCATTTGAAGACCTGAAGAAATCCTTCATTGAAAGGAAAATTGAAGCAACTGTGGAGGATGAGATACAAGAGTCATTGGATTGACTACAAGAATAGATCCAGATCCAGATCCCAACCACATGATATGGGCACGAGCTATAACAACCGTCTGATCGAGAGGTAAGTATAATAGACTTTAACCCTTAGTGTTCTTCAGACTTCGTTAGTTCGGAGGCATAAATTGTTTTGGAGCCGAAATATCTCAGAGCTCCGAAGGCTAGAGCACATCGTGACCATTAGTGCAGGAGGATGCATGTTATTGGATTTCTAGGTCTGTAGGTATACCACTCTGGAGGAAATTGGCTGAGGAGTTGTTCAGGATTCCTGAAGTTCCGGGATCCAAAGTGAACCAGGACCGTCCATTCCCAGGATGTGTGGGAATAGATCCAAGGATCCAAAGGAATAAAACTCTGGAAGAAGTAAGGTAAGTCTGAGTCAATAATTCCCAGAGGAACAGAGGCCAAAGTCCATCCCAGTCGTCCATCACAGTGGAAACATGTTAGAAGATCTGTAGGCCCAAAGCCTTAGTACTCTAGAGGGTTTTCGATTAAGTGTTAACAGAAGACTCCTGAAGGGATAGAAGTTAGAGAGAATCTCAGTCGTCCATCGAAAGGGATGCGTGGAGCGCAGATCTGAGCTCTGTTAGTTTGGGGTTCATAGGAGGTAGAGCACAGAAAGTGAAGGGCTTCCGAAGGATGAAATTCAATCCTGTCCATTGATCAGAGAAGACACATGGAGGGCAGACAGTTCCTTCACCAATTCAACATTCAGTGGGATAGTGAGTTGGAGGAGTCAGAGTTCTCGAAGCCCCAGGAGATGAAATTAATCTAGAGCTTTGATTAAGCGGGACACAAGTTAGTGTATCACACACTCCAGGAGACAGCCAGTCCGATGGATCAGGAGTGTAGTGTGTTCAACCCACCCAAATACCAAAGGCAAAAGCCAATGCTAACTGTTAGTTTCCAAAAGACACGTGGAAGGTAAGCTTGGATTCCACTAGTGTAACGTCCCCAACCACTCAACAGGACGAGAAACCCCATAGTGGAAACATCTTTCTTCTATGACACGATTTTTGTAACGTTCCTGGACTTAAACAAAGAGGTCAGGAAACATTACCTTAGAAACTAACATGCTCGAGGATACATGGATATATTTCTAATGCAATTTTAACTAGACATTAACATTTTGTACATACACATATTCTTGTGGAAGACACAATAACACATACCAATATTTAATGGATTATTTATGTTATGCTATCACACAACTTAATGTAGAAATAACAGTAAAAGAATACATGTAGTAATCACAGACAAAACCATAGATATAACAACATCTACAAATACATAGCATGTACATGAACAAAGAAATGGGTACTTATCTTTTAATTGAGGACTACCAACTACATGTAGACCTTCCACGAACCTCCTAGCCTTAGACTGCGCTCCTTGTCACGCTTAGAAGTGGGTCAACCCGAGCTGGGACTAAACTCCATCGGGCAAGGGATTCCTAGGCTTGGCAAGGAAAATAGGGAAGTTGCACAAAACAATAGGAAGGATTTTCTCCTAGGAGCCACTTATTCCCACAAACCATAGACCCTCATTCTGCACACCCTTACTCCACTCCAGGAGTTTACACCTTCACTATCACAAATCCATCGGCTGTGACACCTCCCTTTCATTGGGCTTCAACAAAAAGCTAGATCGGAAGTCTCAGAGTATTAGAGCTACTACAAGATTCTCTCCAGGAGAACTCACTTCCCCAACAAACTCTCTCACCTGGGGAGAGTTTCTCACAGGATTTAAAACCTTCTTCTTCAATTCAACTCTTATGTCAAATGGACATGGGTGATGTCAACAAAAAAAATCGGCTAATGCATAGGTGATGGTAACAAATGAAAATGGGTAAGGACATAGAATATGGAAACAAGCCATGCTCAACCAAGGAGATGCGTTAGAAGCAACAACCAACCGCTAAGACACTACATAATCTTAGGAAAACACAGGTGCATCTGGATTCATAGTAAATACACAGGATAACTCAAGTATATATGCAGGTTACAATAGCACATGCATCAGTGGGGAGTATGGTTGGATTCCAAAGTGGCAACCATCATTAGCTTTTCCAAAATGGTCAGAATGGTGAGAATGGTGAGAATTATGAGAATGGTGAGAGTGGTGAGAGAACCCCTTCAATGAGATGAATTTCCCACCTAAAAACTGCATGTGCCTAAGTTGACACATGTCTCCCTGAAGCTGCATGAGCTCCACTTAACACTCGTCCCCTTTCCCCAGGAACTTAGGACAACATGGTTAATTCAAACCTTAGCCATTAGTAAACAATAATATAATATTAATTTTTTAGAGGTAAGCCATCTATCTTAGCCCCTATTCCTAGACACTTAGCTCCTTCCCTACCTAGTGGAGCTTAGTCCCCCATAACTCTTTCTTCATGGAGGGTCTACACACAACGATGTAATTTTTATTAATGATGTGAGTATTTACATATACAAAAATCAGGCTCATTGGCCTTAGCATCTGGGCTCTCTGGCCTAATAAACACATAATCCTCTCAGCTTGTAACCACTCAACTCACCATCCTATAAACATAATTACAATTCAGCAAGGGCTCGACCTTGGGGTGTTATAATCCCTTCCCCTTATTTTTTCACTATTTTCAGTGAAACTTATTTAGACAACAACAACAAGATTTCCAAAATATTAAAANCTTGTGGACAAGATGCGACACATAAAACACTTGTAATGACGACACTTGCGACACTATTGAAGTGAGTAATTTTGATGTGTAAAAGATTGCCCCCCAAAGTGCGAAGTCAGAAGATTATGATGACTGAAGTAATTTTTAGACCTTTTTGAGAAAGTTTATGGACATAGAGATACTGGAAAAAGATGCACACAACCATCAAACAAATATTATGACATGTTTCAAACCCAAGGCAGTCATACCTATGCTTGAGTGATAAATACTTTTTCAGGTATGGCCGCCATAGAATACACCGCAGATCCATAATTATATTGACAAAAAGGTATAGCCACTAAACATACAATGTGGATCTATACTTCCATGACATGAACTGATCGTAGCCATGAAAAATACACTGTGGATCTATGAGATGACAAGACATATCCACAGACCAATACAAAGTTGATCTAATTGACAATATATGTGTCAATATTCAAGAGAAACTCTATCGCAACCTAGGTAAAGTATATAAAAGAGTGATAACTCAACCCATGGTCTTTTTACTGATCCTGATGTAGTACAAATATAACCTTGTGAATATATGTCCTAACGTCGAACATGGTAGAAACTACTTGATTACCGGTCAATGAGGTAAACTGTTAACAAGTGCGAGGGAAATCACCATTGATGTGAATGATTCCCAAGGTACCCTAGTACATTCCAACGAATGTGAATAGATGAGATAAATTCGAACATCTATAGAATCATTTGAGCAAGGGTCAATGATGTAAATCCACTGTCAGAAGCAAGGAGGCCTGCCATTGAGGCATGCAGGTCCCAAGGTACTAATTGTTTTCTAAGTCTAGTTCCCGGATAATGTGTTAAAGTCGATAGGAATAGACTCGTCGCAGGAGGGCCTTGATGTATCCCCCATCAATGACAAGAAACTGACATAGATATGTAAGTTGGAAGATCAAATGAACATGGACTGACACAGGTATTGAAACAAGATATTTGTAATGGCTGACTCTCGAGGTAGATACTTCCCTTCAACACTGAGGCATGACAATAGAAACTTGACATAGACCAAAAATTGATAATGCAATGGATACTATGACTTACGTCGGGTGACCCAAAGGAGTAAGGAAACTCAAAGGATTGGTTTAGTGCAGAGGTTCAGTAGATTGGAATGCATGCAAAGATAAAATGTCGTGTTCAAGGGAGATTGTAAGGTTACTAGTAAAGTTCTCAAAAATGGCTTGGCTTGCTTCCTTCAATCTCCCCCCCATCCAGATAGACGAGTACCTCTTTTTTATTTAACGAGCTTGAGGAGGGTAACACATGATCGATATAAATCACCTTCGATAAGTTCCTCTTCCTTTTTTTAACGAACTAGAAGAAGTAAGGGTTCAATCCCATATGGGCCCTTCAATGTATGATTGTTTTAATGAGTCTAGAGAAGGTAAACTCGGTTGTTTTTCATATTTAGAGAGTCTGAAAATGACTTACAGATGACTCCAGGGTTGTCCTTTTTCATAATGTTAGTCTCGCGAGGCCAAAAAAGAGACAAATTATCACTCAAAAGATTCCCTTTCAAAACTTTTAAYGAGTGTGAAAGGAATCAAGACCACTTGACAACCTTTTCRCGTTTAGAGAGTCTGAAAAGAGCTTAAAGGAGACTCCAAGGGGTTCCTTTTTCGTGTATCCATGCGAGATCGAAAAAGAGATAAAAGGTTGCTTGATTACATTCTCATGTTTTTATGAGCACAAGAAAGAACAAAGACTAAGCTTGGTATGACCCCAGCTTGAAATCTAGTGGCTTAACTCTAGAATTATCATCAAAGGCTAGAGACATGCTCCCCAAGCTTCAATTCACTCACCGACTTTGAGGCTGCCACCAATTTCTGTACTAGATGGAGAAAAAGGATACAGGTGGATGAAATGAAGGTTCATGTACGAGACTAACGAAATACTTGACTCGACATCTATGAGATCTGGTGAAAGACTTAACTTGGCAGGAGAGGTGAATGTTTCATTTTTTAATGAGCTTGACACGAGAAAAAGAACTATGCTTAGGGCTCCGGGGTTCAATACCCATATTTTTTTTTCATTTTTTAACGAGCTTGCTACAGAGAGGAAAACTATGCTCAAATCCTCTATTTCATTTTTTAACGAGGTTTCCAGAGAGAAAAGAAACTATGCTCATAGATTTTGTTTCAATTTTTAACGATCTTTCCATATAGAAGAAAACTATGCTCGTAACCTCTATTTCATTTTTTAACGATATTTCCACAGAGAAGAGAAACTATGCTCGTTGAATCTTCTTGATCATGGCTTCCAAGAGGATAATGCTATGGAAGGACACTATGTCAAGGGACAAAACTCGGTCATGGATTCCAAGAGATCTTCACTGGATGGAAGAAGAATGCTCCACAAGGAACACACATCGAGGGTCTTGTCAGGGGTAATGAGATCAGGCTCCAATAACCCTACCGAAGAGATCACCATGTCAACTACTAGATCTAAGTCATCAGAATTTGAATTCATGGGAGACAACGCTACATAATTGAACTGTGGTATAGGTGATACCGACTGCATATAAGGCCCATTTAGGGAGGTCATTGGGTTGATGTTCAAGTCAGGTCCAACAAACGAAAGTTGATCAATAGTCACCATTCTTCCATTGTGCGGGAAAGATATCACACAGAAAAAAGTGGACACAATATCTTTCATGGCATAGACATAATCTCACCCAAGGAGTAAATCGAAATCCAAGGGGTCCTGGACTACCATAACATCAATAAATACAATTTTCCCTCTCAAAGTTATGGGAAACTGAGGAAGGATCCCTAAAGGGTGACTTGCTCTTCTGTTAAAATTGAACAGATTTTGGGTAACCGACAGAAGTTGAGGATAACCCAAAGATTTCCAAGCAATAGAGGAAAACATACTAACGGACGAACCTTCATCTATCAGTGCATGAGGAACATCCCGACCACAAAATTTTACTGTAATCTTGAAAGGCATGTGAGAGGGAAGATGAGGTCCATTTAGCACACCCCAATAAAAAAGGATGGGGCCATTACTTGGAAGGGTTTTCGCAGGAGAAGGAGGAATGCCCCCCGACACGGTAGATCCTGTACCAACGAGAAAAATGTGGGTAGTATCGGGTTTACTCTTTAGAGGGAGAGTAGGATCGATTGATGATGGGATCGAATCGACCACCTTGGCACTCTTCAAAGGAAGAGTGGGATTGACTGATGATGTAACCGGAGAAACCACTTTGGCACTCATCAGAGGAAGAGTGGGATTGACCAATGATATAATCGGAGAAAACACTTTGGAACTCGTCAGAGGAGGAGTGGGATTGACTGATGAAGTTACCGGAGCAACCACTTTGGCACTCTTCAAATTAAGGGTGGGACTGATTGAGGAAGGAACTGGATCAGTCACTTTAACACTCGTCAGAGGAGGAGTGGGATTGACTGATGAAGTAACCGAAGCAACCACTTTGACACTTCTCAAAGGAGGAGTGGGATTGATCGATGACAGAATCGGGTCGACCACATTGACACTCTTTGGATGAAGGGTGGGACTGACCAATGACGGGACTGGATTAGTCAGTTGAGTTTCACTTTCCATATGAAAAGTGGGGATGATCGATGACAGAACTGGATCATCTACTTTGGTGAGTGGTTCAACCGAGGATGAAACTAGATTAACCACCTGATCAACCGAATTGACTGAGGATGGAATCGGATTGACTAGTCCATCAACTACTGATGGGTTGGTAGAAAGCTTACGATAACCAGCTGGAAGTTGAAGCTTTTCCAAAAGAGAAGAAGCCTCATCCATGCAAAGACAAAGGTGAGAAGAATGATCACCTTTGCATAACATGCAAGGGAATTTGACAATTGTCTTCTTCTTACCAACCTTAACGTCACTAGTTGACGGGGTATCACCAGCATGACCAGTAGGGGTCGATGATATGGAGGACCACATTTCTAAGACCTTGGGAATACCATGGAAATCCCTCAAAAAGTGGTCACCCTTACAAAGANTTACAATTCAGCAAGGGCTCGACCTTGGGGTGTTATAATCCCTTCCCCTTATTTTTTCACTATTTTCAGTGAAACTTATTTAGACAACAACAACAAGATTTCCAAAATATTAAAACAGATGTGGGTATTCTTCCCGCATAGCATCTTCATTCTCCCATGTTGCGTCCTCAGTACCGTACCAGGTCCACTAAACCTTTACAATATTTACGACTCAACTCCAGAGATACTTGCTCTTCTAGTCCAGTATGTGCACAGGTTTCTCTTGAAAAACACCTTCTTCCCCAACCTGAATCACATTCCAATCAATCACATGATTAACATCAGGTATATACTTCTTGAGCAAAGATACATGAAATACCGTTACAGGTGAATCCTCCCGTGGACAAGTGGATTCCCTCTTGGTATCTAGAACCGTAAAACCAAGACAGAAAGGGTGATATCATTGGTCACTTACATCCTTTTAGATCTAATCAGGCTAATGAATGAAGAGGAAGAAGAAAAGTGTACCTTTTTAAATGGCATTTGTCCTTGCAATGTCCAAGTTGAGATTTAATCCCAAGCTCCTCTATAGGTCCTGTAGAACAAACAAAGATACAACAATCTTCCTATTATACTGAGATTAGCTCAAATATAGATCTATTGACTGAAGACAAGTTCATGTGGAACAAACATAAACTTGAAAGAAACAGGCAAAGCATCTATGTATATTAATGAGAACAAATGAAGAGTACTTACAATCCTCTGATGAAGGTGCAATAGATTCTTCTAGCTCTCCTTGTCCAACCCCTTTGCTCAAGTAATCTACACAGATTATGCTTCAATGGCCTCTCACTTATGGGATCATAATTTTTGTGTAATTCTCAATCTCCATATATTGTATGTTGCCTATGAGATCATAGGTTTCATACCTCCAATATTGTCATGTATCATCTACCCTTGCACCATGAGAAGGCCTCCTTATATAAGCTTGGAGAGGCCCAACCACTTGAGAGATATTTGGGATAAGTTGAGGAATCCTCTCCTTCAGTTGTGGATCTCCCCTAAGATCATTCCTTGAACTCATATTCCAATCCAACCAACCTCAGAGATTGAGGGGATTCTCCCTTGATTTCCTCCAACAAACCAAATTTCACCCAAAAAAGGCCAGCGCTCCCTCAAAAGGGACATAGATCTCTAGAATGATCCCCTAGAAGAGGGTACAGAGTCCCAGTTCTCCCTAACAGAGAATAGGGGAGTGCTCCCTTCCAAAAATTGACTTTTTAGTGGTTTTTCTAGTGGCAAAAGGCGTGTACTCCTTGTCAATTGATTTCTCTTCTTCAAGACTAGTCTTTGAGGTGTCTTAAGTGTCCTTATGATGTCGTTAGAGGCACGACATAGGCAAGATGGCAGTATGATGTTTGCGACACTTGTGACACTTGTGGTCAAGATGCGACACTTGTGGACAAGATGCGACACATAAAACACTTGTAATGACGACACTTGCGACACTATTGAAGTGAGTAATTTTGATGTGTAAAAGATTGCCCCCCAAAGTGCGAAGTCAGAAGATGATGATGACTGAAGTAATTTTTAGACCTTTTTGAGAAAGTTTATGGACATAGAGATACTGGAAAAAGCTGCACACAACCATCAAACAAATATTATGACATGTTTCAAACCCAAGGCAGTCATACGTATGCTTGAGTGATAAATACTTTTTCAGGTATGGCCGCCATAGAATACACTGTAGATCCATAATTATATTGACAAAAAGGTATAGCCACTAAACATACAATGTGGATCTATACTTCCATGACATGAACTAATCGTAGCCATGAAAAATACACTGTGGATCTATGAGATGACAAGACATATCCACAGACCAATACAAAGTTGATCTAATTGAAAATATATGTGTCAATATTCAAGAGAAACTCTGTCGCAACCTAGGTAAAGTATATAAAAGAGTGATAACTCAACCCATGGTATTTTTACTGATCCTGATGTAGTACAAATATAACCTTGTGAATATATGTCCTAACGTCGAACATGGTAGAAACTACTTGATTACCGGTCAATGAGGTAAACCGTTAACAAGTGCGAGGGAAATCACCATTGATGTGAATGATTCCCAAGGTACCCTAGTACATTCCAACGAATGTGAATAGATGAGATAAATTCGACATCTATAGACTCATTCGAGCAAGGGTCAATGATGTAAATCCACTGTCAGAAGCAAGGAGGTCTGCCATTGAGGCATGCAGGTCCCAAGGTACTAATTGTTTTCTAAGTCTAGTTCCCGGATAATGTGTTAAAGTCGATAGGAATAGACTCGTCGCAGGAGGGCCTTGATGTATCCCCCATCAATGACAAGAAACTGACATAGATATGTAAGTTGGAAGATCAAATGAACATGGACTGACACAGGTATTGAAACAAGATATTTGTAATGGCTGACTCTCGAGGTAGATACTTCCCTTCAACACTGAGGCATGACAATAGAAACTTGACATAGACCAAAAATTGATAATGCAATGGATACTATGACTTACGTCGGGTGACCCAAAGGAGTAAGGAAACTCAAAGGATTGGTTTAGTGCAGAGGTTCAGTAGATTGGAATGCATGCAAAGATAAAATGTCGTGTTCAAGGGAGATTGTAAGGTTACTAGTAAAGTTCTCAAAAATGGCTTGGCTTGCTTCCTTCAATCTCCCCCCCATCCAGATAGACGAGTACCTCTTTTTTATTTAACGAGCTTGAGGAGGGTAACACATGATCGATATAAATCACCTTCGATAAGTTCCTCTTCCTTTTTTTAACGAACTAGAAGAAGTAAGGGTTCAATCCCATATGGGCCCTTCAATGTATGATTGTTTTAATGAGTCTAGAGAAGGTAAACTCGGTTGTTTTTCATATTTAGAGAGTCTGAAAATGACTTACAGATGACTCCAGGGTTGTCCTTTTTCATAATGTTAGTCTCGCGAGGCCAAAAAAGAGACAAATTATCACTCAAAAGATTCCCTTTCAAAACTTTTAACGAGTGTGAAAGGAATCAAGACCACTTGACAACCTTTTCACGTTTAGAGAGTCTGAAAAGAGCTTAAAGGAGACTCCAAGGGGTTCCTTTTTCGTGTATCCATGCGAGATCGAAAAAGAGATAAAAGGTTGCTTGATTACATTCTCATGTTTTTATGAGCACAAGAAAGAACAAAGACTAAGCTCGGTATGACCCCAGCTTGAAATCTAGTGGCTTAACTCTAGAATTATCATCAAAGGCTAGAGACATGCTCCCCAAGCTTCAATTCACTCACCGACTTTGAGGCTGTCACCAATTTCTGTACTAGATGGAGAAAAAGGATATAGGTGGATGAAATGAAGGTTCATGTACGAGACTAACGAAATACTTGACTCGACATCTACGAGATCTGGCGAAAGACTTAACTTGGCAGGAGAGGTGAATGTTTCATTTTTTAATGAGCTTGACACGAGAAAAAGAACTATGCTCAGGGCTCCGGGTTCAATACCCATATTTTTTTTTCATTTTTTAATGAGCTTGCTACAGAGAGGAAAACTATGCTCAAATCCTCTATTTCATTTTTTAACAAGGTTTCCAGAGAGAAAAGAAACTATGCTCATAGATTTTGTTTCAATTTTTAACGATCTTTCCATATAGAAGAAAACTATGCTCGTAACCTCTATTTCATTTTTTAACGAGATTTCCACAGAGAAGAGAAACTATGCTCGTTGAATCTTCTTGATCATGGCTTCCAAGAGGATAATTCTATGGAAGGACACTATGTCAAGGGACAAAACTCGGTCATGGATTCCAAGAGATCTTCAGTGGATGGAAGAAGAATGCTCCACAAGGAACACACATCGAGGGTCTTGTCAGGGGTAATGAGATCAGGCTCCAATAACCCTACCGAAGAGATCACCATGTCAACTACTAGATCTAAGTCATCAGAATTTGAATTCATGGGAGACAACGCTACATAATTGAACTGTGGTATAGGTGATACCGACTGCATATAAGGCCCATTTAGGGAGGTCATTGGGTTGATGTTCAAGTCAGGTCCAACAAACGAAAGTTGATCAATAGTCACCATTCTTCCATTGTGCGGGAAAGATATCACACAGAAAAAAGTGGACACAATATCTTTCATGGCATAGACATAATCTCACCCAAGGAGTAAATCGAAATCCAAGGGGTCCTGGACTACCATAACATCAATAAATACAATTTTCCCTCTCAAAGTTATGGGAAACTGAGGAAGGATCCCTAAAGGGTGACTTGCTCTTCTGTTAAAATTGAACAGATTTTGGGTAACCGACAGAAGTTGAGGATAACCCAAAGATTTCCAAGCAATAGAGGAAAACATACTAACGGACGAACCTTCATCTATCAGTGCATGAGGAACATCCCGACCACAAAATTTTACTGTAATCTTGAAAGGCATGTGAGAGGGAAGATGAGGTCCATTTAGCACACCCCAATAAAAAAGGATGGGGCCATTACTTGGAAGGGTTTTCGCAGGAGAAGGAGGAATGCCCCCCGACACGGTAGATCCTGTACCAACGAGAAAAATGTGGGTAGTATCGGGTTTACTCTTTAGAGGGAGAGTAGGATCGATTGATGATGGGATCGAATCGACCACCTTGGCACTCTTCAAAGGAAGAGTGGGATTGACTGATGATGTAACCGGAGAAACCACTTTGGCACTCATCAGAGGAAGAGTGGGATTGACCAATGATATAATCGGAGAAAACACTTTGGAACTCGTCAGAGGAGGAGTGGGATTGACTGATGAAGTTACCGGAGCAACCACTTTGGCACTCTTCAAATTAAGGGTGGGACTGATTGAGGAAGGAACTGGATCAGTCACTTTAACACTCGTCAGAGGAGGAGTGGGATTGACTGATGAAGTAACCGAAGCAACCACTTTGACACTTCTCAAAGGAGGAGTGGGATTGATCGATGACAGAATCGGGTCGACCACATTGACACTCTTTGGATGAAGGGTGGGACTGACCAATGACGGGACTGGATTAGTCAGTTGAGTTTCACTTTCCATATGAAAAGTGGGGATGATCGATGACAGAACTGGATCATCTACTTTGGTGAGTGGTTCAACCGAGGATGAAACTAGATTAACCACCTGATCAACCGAATTGACTGAGGATGGAATCGGATTGACTAGTCCATCAACTACTGATGGGTTGGTAGAAAGCTTACGATAACCAGCTGGAAGTTGAAGCTTTTCCAAAAGAGAAGAAGCCTCATCCATGCAAAGACAAAGGTGAGAAGAATGATCACCTTTGCATAACATGCAAGGGAATTTGACAATTGTCTTCTTCTTACCAACCTTAACGTCACTAGTTGACGGGGTATCACCAGCATGACCAGTAGGGGTCGATGATATGGAGGACCACATTTCTAAGACCTTGGGAATACCATGGAAATCCCTCAAAAAGTGGTCACCCTTACAAAGAMTGCAAGGGAATTTRGGTTTCAGATTCTTCGTTTTAACCTTATCTACCTTATCAACACTCCCAATACTATTAACAGTAGCTGGTTTCTTAGATCCAACATTTGATGTAGTTGGAGGCTTGGTCCCTTTCTRGTTCTTCTTCTTCTTCTCTTTCCATTTCTTCTTCTTCTTATCAATTTTCCTACTCGCTTGAGAGCTTTCACTAGGAGAAKAAGGAGAAATGGAAGGAAACCTGATGGATGAAGAAGGTGAAAGGTCTACATGAGGTTGATGTGTGGGCAGTGTTMTTACATTTGAATCACCTGCATTTGAGATGACCAGAGTGGAAAAMAACCAGATCGATAAGCCAATTGTGAGACCTGGAAGGCTCAAAGTAGGATGTAAGGAGGACCAAYGTTTCCGTAAGAAGGAAAAACAAAGGGTTCCCCTGGAAAATGGGTTCCTTCATTGGTCATCCTGGAAGCTAACACCATAAAAATAAAGCTCCAACCTAGATTTTGCTAGGGAGAAAAAACAACACACACTAAAAATCTAGTAAGCAAGCAAGCAAACAAAACCTTCTCATAATGAGCACACCAGTTGGTGATGAAATCCAATGTCACGGGAACAAAGTAAGAAGGGTTTGAGATAGAGTGGGTGGAAAATTTACGTTGATGACCTATGTAACAGAGTGACACCTTGGTGAAATCTCCCACACATAATCATGGGTATACCCTCCAAGGAGCCCGAGTGAGTTTGGACAACGTCGATTCCAGGTACCATGAAGAGTGGCCCCTCCACTGTCACCTCATGTAAAGACCCTAAAGATATAGGCCACTAAGGTTATCGACTACAACAGTGATGCCCGGGGAAACAATTGATAGTCTGAAATCAATTTGAAAGGCTTCCACTCATCATTGTAGGTATACCTTCAAGCGACCCCCATAATACACGCAATCTCTACAACAAGACCAACAAAGCAGGGTGAGTAACTCTTCTAGTCTCAATGCAACCTTAGGTTTGACCCTTGTGTGAGAAGGGCTTCCCAGGACAAAATGTAGCAATTGGATTTCACCACTCCCTAACACAAGATCCTATGTTTGTTTGCAGATTTTGAAAGTTATCTTTCACACCTATTCCAAATCCCTACAACTAATCTGATGTAGGTTTTCTACCATAAAATGTAAAAATATCTAATCAATTTTAGTTTAGCACTTAATTTTTAAAGTTGTTATTACTCAAAAGGAAAATGGCATGGACAATATGGTGTTTTGACCGACTCGAAAGTTATGCAAAGAGATGAAGATGCAATATTTTCATTTAGATGAAATCTATGCTACGAGAAGGAGAAAACATTCATCATTACAGATGCACAATGTCCCAAAATGTCAAAAAACATGCAATTCTGCTACTTTAAATGAAAGCATTCAAGGAAGACAATAAAATGCGAAGAAGAATCCAAGAAAAGATAATGAGAATAGAGAAACCATTCAAAACTTAATTGCTTGGGAATATTACCTCAAAGATCAAATGAAAAAGTACAAAATACCTTTGAATCTCCTTACAAAAGTTTTCACTTAGTTAGATAAATGAGAAGAAAATGACAAATTGACTCTAAATCAATGAAGACAAAGAGTGACTTCTAGGTAAGGAAGAAAAATGTCAAAATTCTAAAAAAAAGTGATAAATTCTTAGAAAGCAGAGTGTTGAAGGCCAAATCAAGGATGTACTAAGATGATAAGACTCTGAGCAAGTTCCAAAAGAAAAAAATGAACTTCAGTAAATGAAACCCTGGAGGATTTTGCACGGAAAAGGGGTAGCGCTCTGGTATAAGGGACACCATACCATTCCAACGCTCTGTGTAAGCCTATTAGGGAGCACCAACTCTCTGATAACAAGGGTAGGGGGGTGTTAGCCTCTAAAAATTTAGAAAAAATTCCCAGAAAGTCAAAGAATCAAGCAAACTCAATCAATCAATTTGAAGGTGATGAAATGAAGATCCAATAAAATAGATCTAAGAATCAAAGACAGTATGGAGAGGGTCAAGAAGTGGGAAAAGGGCCAAAACAAGATCTAGGAAAGGAAACAAAAATCAGAGCACCTCCTCAGCGGAGTCACCCATTTCTATTACAGGTGAGTCGTCCTGCGGACAAGCAAATTCCCTCTTGGTATCTAGACCCCTGAAACCAAGACAAAAAGGGTGCTATCATTGGTCACTCACATCCTTTTAGATCTAATCAAGCTAATGAATGAAGAGGAAGAAGAAAATTGTACCTTTTTAAATGTTTTTTTTTCTCGCAAAATCCAAGTTGAGATTCAATCTCTGTCAGCCACAATTGTCTTGGGAATAGTGTGTAGTCATGCTACCTCCCTCATATAGATATCATCAATGTGAGTTTCCTTGTGAGTGGTCTTCAATGGAATAAAATGGACAACTTTAGTAAGTTTTTCCACTACTACCATGATTACATCATGCTGCTTGTTTTTTCTGGGCAATCTTATGATGAAATCCATTGTCACCACTTCCCACTTCCACTCGGGGATGGTTAACGACTGTAGAAACCCAGCTGGGTGTCTATGCTCAGCCTTTACCTTTTTACACTCCAAACATTTAGCTATGTATTCAACAATCTCTCTCTCCCTGCTTGGCCAATAATATTGTCTCTTGACTACTAAAATTGTTTTTTGATATCCTGGGTGTCTTGCATAAGGTACATTGTGCATTTATTTTGAAATCACACTCCTCAATTCAGGATAATTGGGTACATATAATCTATTTCTGTACAAGATAATTCCATCAATTCCCAATTCATAATCCTAAACTTTTTGTTTCATGTTACCTTGATGTAATTTTGTTACCAATTCTATGTTATGCAAATAAACTTTTGCATCTTCATAAATCTTGCCTTTAAGATCCTTCTGATACATGCTAATAGTTGTAGCATGTAGTTCATGCACTCCTCTACTAAGTGCATCAACCACTTTGTTCTCATTTCCTTTGATGTTCTTGATATCAAAGTCATATTCATAGAGGAATTCCAGCCATCTACTATACCTAGAATTCAAAGTAGTCTGATCAAAAAAATACTTCAAAACATTATGGTTGGTCCTTAGATCAAACCTATTTCCCATGAGTTAGTGCCTCCACTTCCTCAAGGCATGCACTATGGATTCCAACTCTAAATCATGAGTGACATAGAGAATTTCATGTTCTGTCAATTTTCTGGACTCGAAACATATCACAAATCCTTTCTCACTAAGAATTCCTCCTAGTGCTTCTTTGCACATATATATGAAAACCATGAAATCTTCATCTGGATCTGCAATATTCAGAATCAGAGCAATGGTTAACAATTTCTTCAATTGTTGGAATCTCACTTCACATTCTTTTGTCCAATGAAACATTTTCCCCTTCCTTTGCAAGGAAGTGATGGGGTGAGATATTATCGAAAACCTTGCAATGAGCCTTTTGTAGTAACCAGCTAGACCCATGAAGGATCTAACTTCTGTCACATTCTTAGGTGTTTTCCACCCTTCAATGGCCTCAATATTTTCAGGGTCCACATCTATTCCTTCTTTCGATATGATATGCCCCAAATAGTGAATTTTGTTTTGATAAAATGAGCACTTGCTCAATTTTCATACAACTGATGCTCTCTTAGCACCTGTAACACCATTCTCAAGTGTTTCTCATGTTCTTCTTCCAACTTGGAATATACAAGGATTTCATCCAAAAAGACAATGACAAACTTGTATAAATGTTCTCGGAAAACACCATTCATTAAGCTAAAAAAAACAGCTGGTTCATTTGATAACCCAAACGACACCACTATGAACTCATAATGACCATACCTTGTTCTGAAGGTGGTCTTGCTAATATCTTCCTCTCTAATCCTTACCTGATGGTATCCTGACCTGAGATCTATATTTGAAAATATTCTAGCGTCCTTCAACTGATCAAAGAGATCCTCAATCATTGGCAAAGGATACTTTTTATCTATAGTGACCTTGTTCAACTATCTAAAATTGATGCACAATCTCATTGTCCCATCTTTCTTCTTCATGAACAAGACTGGGGAACCCCAAGGTAAACACTTGGGCATATATATCCTTTCTTCAAAAGTTCTTCAAACTGCATTTGTAGCTTTTTCAACTCTAGTGTGCTCATTCGATAGGGAGTCTTTGAAACTGGCACTGCTCCAAGCATCAAATTTATAGAGAAATCAATATTTCTCTTTGGAGGTAGTCCTAGTACCTCCTTGAACACATCTTCAAAATCTTCCAAGACTGCATGATCCTCTAGATTTGGCACCTCATCCTTATATGCTTCCTCCATATGGGTTGCAAATATTTGACAACCCTTCCTATAACACTTCTTTAGTTTCATTGTTGATATTTCTCGGACAATAACTGCCTTGAGAATTCCTTGGACTGTTCTCTGATTTCCTTCCTCATCCAAGCAAGTGAAGGCCTTTTTATGGAAGTCTAATATGGTATGATGTTGGTCCAACCAATCCATACCAATTAGGAAATCATATGATCCCAAAGGCAATATGTTCAAATATTCCTTGGTACTCAGTCCATTCATTCCCACTGGACATTATTTAACCAACTCAACAACTTTCCTCTTGGCTCTTGTAGCCACCTGTACCAACCAAGATTTATCATTCTTGCTTCTTGGAAAACATAACCTTTCCACAACTTTAGGATCTATGTAACTATGACTAGATCCTAAGTCTATTAAAATATTAAAGGCATGGTTATTTATCATACCTTCAAATTCAATCATGTGTGATTGAAACTCGGCTTGCTTATTGTCCAGGGATGCATATATCATTGGTACTCTTTTTCCCATGTTCTCCACTATTTCAACTTGCTGAACATTGTGAAAAACTCTCACCTTTTCCTTTCTGTGAGGACAATATCTATACCTATGATATCCTTTACAACCCCAACATTCCATAGGTGTCTTCCTTGGCCTTTTCCCACCTACTTTATCCATCATGGGCTCTTTCAAAACTGGCTTTCCTTGAGGACTATTCTTGAAAAATGGTGGTTTGTTTCCCTTCTGCCTCTGCTCCCTCTTAAACTTCTTCTTGTATTCCCAATATTTTTGGAAAGTAGGCTTTCCTTTTTGTTGATCATATAAGAATTTTTCTCTCCTTATAATTTGTTGGATTACTAAGAGGAGGGGTGAATCAGTAATAGAGAAATTTAATCCCTTTTCACCATAAAATGCAAGTTTTATATCAATGTAGCATTATCAGCCAATAGTTGTAGAGTAAACAAAAAATGAAAAAATGATAAATCACACACATACATAGTACACCAGTGTTTTACGTGGAAACCCAAAGTAGGAGAAAACCACAATATGTTTTTTCTTATATGTCTTTAAAAATTACACTCATTAAAAGCACCAACTTCCTTTGTTTTCTAGCTACAACTAGAAGGAGGCTACAACCTGAGGGAAGATCCAACTCCCCAATTCTATGGCTACAACCAGAAGGAGGCTACAACCCCCTATGTTCTTTGGCTACAACCGGAAGGTGGCTACAACCACCTATCCTTTCCTTGTCCAACCGACCTGACGTATAAGTAGAATGATGGAACCACTATCACACTATCACTATGAGATCTACTGTTGTGAACCTGTACCAATAAACCTGCACCAAACAACCTATACCAATAACCTAAACCATGCATCAACCATGCATCAACCTGTACCTCAACCTGTAATCAACCTATACCATAAACAATTGAATCAACCATGCACCAACATGTACCAAACAAACTATAATCAACCTGTACCATAAACAAGTGCATCAACCATGCACAAACCTATACCAAACAACATTTAATCATCCTGTACCATAAACAAGTGCATCAACCATGCACCAACCTGTACCTCAACATGCACCATGAACAAGTGCATCAACCATGCACCAAACCTGTACGAATAACTTGTCACAACAACCTGTCCAAACAACCTATCACAACAACCTGTCTCATCAATATTATCAACCAAATAATATCTACTCACCAATATCAATCACCAATACAACTCTCAAATATGTGCATCAACCCTGCATAACACAAAAACTCATAATTATCACCAAGATCAATATGTGCTTCTAATAATATATCAATACAATTATACTACACCATCCATAAACCAAGTGTCAACAATACTAATAAAAATTTCCTCCAACCATGTACCAAGTATGTACCAATCATATATCAACTACTCCTCAACTATGACTCATCAAGATGTATCGACATCATCAACTATACACCTCATGTATGTGCCAACTCATCAAATACTTGTCTCAACCATGTACCCAACATGTACCTCATCAATTTCATCATCCAAATCTGATTTGTAGCTCTATAATAGACCTGGTGTAAATGATCACATACTTTCAAATCTTCCTTAACTTTAACAACAAGAGACTATCATTTTCATCAAACTTTACTTTAGTCTCACATGACTAGTTTTGGATTAGTCAACAACCCTAAATTGAAATAATCATAACTATGTACCTGTAATGAATAAATATCTAAAAAATAGTACGCAATGTTCTTTAGTGCGTTTTATGCTATTCCTCCAGGTGTCGCTACTTGGAACCTCTCAAAAAAGGAGTTATAGCAAAAATGGCATACCTTATTGAATTTTGACTTATTCTAGAGAGAGAACTTGTAGAGCGTGCTCCACACGACATATTTGTTGTATGGATCTGAAAATTGTACACAGAATACTAGATATTGTACTATAACCAACACATTTGGTATTATGGAATTTGTATCTGTTATGACGAAGTTATGACGTTTTTACCCGAAACACTTGTTTTAGACTAGTTTTAGGACTAGCCACAAACCCTATTTTCCACGGATTGTAAATCCAAAACCCACAAGATAAAATTTGTACCACAATTAATTGGATATGTTTCTTCAATGACCTTGCAATTTCATGGTCTGAATCATTCTAGAAAAAAAGTTATTGCGAAAATGGTGAGATGACCTGTAAATAACATACCTTAGAAAGGATCATCAAAATAATTTATCCTCCCTTGAATTTCGACCTTCTTTACTTCACCTTCCCTCTGAAATTAGTCTTAGTTATCCTTTGGTAACCYCAGTCACCTGTAGATATKCAATATGCTCAAGTGTGATTAAAATGAGAGAGCCTTGCCTCTTATTTTTACTTTCATGTAGCTTCCTCAAGGGGTTACCGTTTAACCATCTTAACCCACTTTCCTTATTTTAGGGMTAACCCACTTCTAATTTCTCCATTAAATTTATTATTTAAATAATTTATTTTGTATCCATTTTGACTTATACTACACTCATCACTTCACTTTATTATTTACCTTCTAAAATCTCTTAAACCACTTTCACTACTTTGACCATTTGGGGCTTCTAGATGACTCATGAGGGTTCTCCAACTTCACATGGCCATAACTCTCTAACCATGAGGATTTATGTGACGTTCCACATACCAACGGAAATGGAATGACATGTAATATCCATATATAATAGTATTTCCTGAAAATATATCAAAACTCATACCATTATCCATCAAACAAACTTCGTTCCATTACCCAAGCCTAGGTTCTCCAACTTCTCATGGCCATAACTCTCTAAATGTGAAGAGTTATGTGACATTCCACATACCACCAGAAATGGAATGACATGTACTATCCATATAGAATATTATTACCTTCAAATATATTAAAATTCATACCATTATACATGAAACAACCTTGGGTCCATTACCCAAACCTTTGTGCTACCAGAATTCACTACCAAACTTTCTACAAAGGTTGAAATCAATCACTAAGGGTTGAGATAAATATACAATATCACTCTCCAACAATCCATACCAACAATCACTAAGGTTTGAGTTAAATCAATGACAACCAACAATCCATACTAACTTTCCATCAACATAATCCAACTGTCTTACATCCTCCATAGTTTTAGGATCATCATACTTGATCTTGTAACTGATGAAAGATGGCAGCCCACTCAGATACCTTTGAATCTTAATTGTATCATCCTTCATGAAGGGGACATACTTCAACAAATCCAAGAATATTCTTTCATACTCATCAATGGACATACTTCCAAGCTTGAGCTCAAAAAAATCTTTCCTTTTCCTGTCATAATAACTCTTAGTTAAGTACTTCTTTTCAAAATTCCTCTTGAATTCCCTCCATGTAACATTATTCTCTTTGACGTGTTGCACTTGCACAAGTTGATCTCACCATATGGATGCCTTTCCTTTTAGCTAATAGATGGAAATTCTTCCTTATGCACGAGAAGAGTAATTCTGCAGTTGGAAATATTTCCTCATGCCCAACAACCAAGCCTCAACATATTCATCTTTCTTGTGCTCTCCATCAAAAGTAGGAGGCTTGATTTTATTCATTTCACCCTTCAGTTCATCCACTTCATATCTCCTATGATTTCTGGTAGGCAATGGACTTAAACTACTGTGTGGCCTCTTTTTGGAATGCCTTCGGGAGTGTTGGTGATATCTACTACCACGTCTTCCTCTTCTTTCCTCATCAGGGGTCCCGTGATTCTCTGATTTGATGGAGCCACTCTTCTTATCCAATTTCTTTTCAATTATTTCCAGGCTTCACATCAACTTCATATTGAAGTCTCCCTGTTGCTCCTTGGTTCTCATAAGCCTTTTTTTATATGCCTGGTTCATTTGGACATCTTTTTGCAAATTCTTAATTATTTTCATCATGTAAACTTCTTTGTCTCTTTCTTCTCCATGCCCATTGGAGTTTGTTTCTTAAATTCCCAAATGGACATCCATTCCTCTAACTTCTTTCTCCAAATTGTAAGCATCCTATGACTCCTCCATTTAACTCTACTATTCAACAACTCGATTGGGCTCTGTCAATTGTTAACTCTACAAAAATGTGCAGTCAACCAAATTTTTGGTTAGGATATCAGTCTTTAATAATTTTCCAGAGTAACTTAAACAATCTGATTCAATAGAAATAATATCAGAATCCATTTTCGGTGGATCTGCGTCGATCAAGAATTCTCGCGATTCTATCTCTAATCCCTTTTATTCTCTGCAAAAATACACCATTCAGTGCTATCCCCTTTTCTTCATTCCTTAACTCGCATGTGACCACGACTGGAACCAAGTGCTAAACCAACATGCGCTTACTCCATGCTTCGAAACTTCGGGCTTCGGGAATTCTCAACCCACACAACCCCAATTTTCTCTAAAGTGGCTATCCCATGCAGGTTCTTAAGTTACTAACATGTGGCACACATCCCATGTGTCTGTGTCATCCTTGGTGATGTGAGTAGGCCACATCACTTCAGGAATTCGAAAGAGTTTACACTTGTATTCCCTAAATATTCCAAACTTTGAATTTTTGATCTACTTTACCTTTTGGGGTCCACATGGTACAAATGTCAACAATTAAGGTGGTGACACGTGGCCCCACGTGTCAGATTTCTTTTGGTCCAACAAGGTCATCAAAGTTCCATTCTAACAGACACGTGGTAGGACTAAGGAATTCCACATCATCCTAGGTGATGTCATCATTCCACATCATTTCGATACTTTGGGCTTTAGAAGGTTTTACCTTAGCATACTTTGTTTCTCCCAAACTCCTGAACTACTATGAGATCTACGACTCACAATATCTTGCACGCAGATCTGATGCTTGAGATCTGTTTTTCACCGTTGCACCTTACCTCTTTCTCTTGAATTAATATAATGGTTCTGTTCTTTCTTCAGCTGTTCTAATGGTCAAGCATTTCTCCCCAGATCTGCGGTGTATATCCTCTCTGGAACTTTAGAACTTCAGGATTCATCCTCTTTTCTTATAACACATAAAATTTGTCAAAGTCATGAAGTCCAAAGGACTTAGGGGTTTAACTTTTCTGCACCTTCTGTAGATATGACGACTGTGAAGGGTCTTCCTTCTCTTGAACCTGTTGGCATAGGGGTAGACCTAGGGTTCAACGTTACAACAATGCACCAACAAAACCCTAACTATTGCTCCTTTCGAAAGCACCTGTGAAGCATATGAAGTCTCACCCAAGGTAGAGGTAGGGGTGGTTGCAGGACTCAGGTGTCTACAACCTTAGCTGGGACACAGATTTACGATTGTAATACTTAACAGAGCACTTAGCATCGACAATTCATCAATATTCACCCACTATCCACTTCACAGATAAAATAGAGCATCACATCATTCAGTCAGATCTTATGTATCTAAACACTTATCATAGAGAAGTAGGTTATATCTAGAAGATTCAAGAACTAAGCACATTCACATAGGTCAGATATAGCATCGATATACATCATTAGCACAAATCATAAACATATTTATCTATCTATATCAAACCACTTAGCAAATAAGACATAAACACATCAAGACATNTAACCCACTTCTAATTTCTCCATTAAATTTATTATTTAAATAATTTATTTTGTATCCATTTTGACTTATACTACACTCATCACTTCACTTTATTATTTACCTTCTAAAATCTCTTAAACCACTTTCACTACTTTGACCATTTGGGGCTTCTAGATGACTCATGAGGGTTCTCCAACTTCACATGGCCATAACTCTCTAACCATGAGGATTTATGTGACGTTCCACATACCAACGGAAATGGAATGACATGTAATATCCATATATAATAGTATTTCCTGAAAATATATCAAAACTCATACCATTATCCATCAAACAAACTTCGTTCCATTACCCAAGCCTAGGTTCTCCAACTTCTCATGGCCATAACTCTCTAAATGTGAAGAGTTATGTGACATTCCACATACCACCAGAAATGGAATGACATGTACTATCCATATAGAATATTATTACCTTCAAATATATTAAAATTCATACCATTATACATGAAACAACCTTGGGTCCATTACCCAAACCTTTGTGCTACCAGAATTCACTACCAAACTTTCTACAAAGGTTGAAATCAATCACTAAGGGTTGAGATAAATATACAATATCACTCTCCAACAATCCATACCAACAATCACTAAGGTTTGAGTTAAATCAATGACAACCAACAATCCATACTAACTTTCCATCAACATAATCCAACTGTCTTACATCCTCCATAGTTTTAGGATCATCATACTTGATCTTGTAACTGATGAAAGATGGCAGCCCACTCAGATACCTTTGAATCTTAATTGTATCATCCTTCATGAAGGGGACATACTTCAACAAATCCAAGAATATTCTTTCATACTCATCAATGGACATACTTCCAAGCTTGAGCTCAAAAAAATCTTTCCTTTTCCTGTCATAATAACTCTTAGTTAAGTACTTCTTTTCAAAATTCCTCTTGAATTCCCTCCATGTAACATTATTCTCTTTGACGTGTTGCACTTGCACAAGTTGATCTCACCATATGGATGCCTTTCCTTTTAGCTAATAGATGGAAATTCTTCCTTATGCACGAGAAGAGTAATTCTGCAGTTGGAAATATTTCCTCATGCCCAACAACCAAGCCTCAACATATTCATCTTTCTTGTGCTCTCCATCAAAAGTAGGAGGCTTGATTTTATTCATTTCACCCTTCAGTTCATCCACTTCATATCTCCTATGATTTCTGGTAGGCAATGGACTTAAACTACTGTGTGGCCTCTTTTTGGAATGCCTTCGGGAGTGTTGGTGATATCTACTACCACGTCTTCCTCTTCTTTCCTCATCAGGGGTCCCGTGATTCTCTGATTTGATGGAGCCACTCTTCTTATCCAATTTCTTTTCAATTATTTCCAGGCTTCACATCAACTTCATATTGAAGTCTCCCTGTTGCTCCTTGGTTCTCATAAGCCTTTTTTTATATGCCTGGTGCATTTGGACATCTTTTTGCAAATTCTTAATTATTTTCATCATGTTAACTTCTTTGTCTATTTCTTCTCCATGCCCATTGGAGTTTGTTTCTTAAATTCCCAAATGGACATCCATTCCTCTAACTTCTTCCTCCAAATTGTAAGCATCCTATGCCTCCTCCATTTAACTCTACTATTCAACAACTCGATTGGGCTCTGTCAATTGTTAACTCTACAAAAATGTGCAGTCAACCAAATTTTTGGTTAGGCTATCAGTCTTTAATAATTTTCCAGAGTAACTTAAACAATCTGATTCAATAGAAATAATATCAGAATCCATTTTCGGTGGATCTGCGTCAATCAAGAATTCTCGCGATTCTATCTCTAATCCCTTTTATTCTCTGCAAAAATACACCATTTAGTGCTATCCCCTTTTCTTCATTCCTTAACTCGCATGTGACCACGACTGGAACCAAGTGCTAAACCAACAGGCGCTTACTCCATGCTTCGAAACTTCGGGCTTCGGGAATTCTCAACCCACACAACCCCAATTTTCTCTAAAGTGGCTATCCCATGCAGGTTCTTAAGTTACTAACATGTGGCACACATCCCATGTGTCTGTGTCATCCTTGGTGATGTGAGTAGGCCACATCACTTCAGGAATTCGAAAGAGTTTACACTTGTATTCCCTAAATATTCCAAACTTTGAATTTTTGATCTACTTTACCTTTTGGGGTCCACATGGTACAAATGTCAACAATTAAGGTGGTGACACGTGGCCCCACGTGTCAGATTTCTTTTGGTCCAACAAGGTCATCAAAGTTCCATTCTAACAGACACGTGGTAGGACTAAGGAATTCCACATCATCCTAGGTGATGTCATCATTCCACATCATTTCGATACTTTGGGCTTTAGAAGGTTTTACCTTAGCATACTTTGTTTCTCCCAAACTCCTGAACTACTATGAGATCTACGACTCACAATATCTTGCACGCAGATCTGATGCTTGAGATCTGTTTTTCACCGTTGCACCTTACCTCTTTCTCTTGAATTAATATAATGGTTCTGTTCTTTCTTCAGCTGTTCTAATGGTCAAGCATTTCTCCCCAGATCTGCGGTGTATATCCTCTCTGGAACTTTAGAACTTCAGGATTCATCCTCTTTTCTTATAACACATAAAATTTGTCAAAGTCATGAAGTCCAAAGGACTTAGGGGTTTAACTTTTCTGCACCTTCTGTAGATATGACGACTGTGAAGGGTCTTCCTTCTCTTGAACCTGTTGGCATAGGGGTAGACCTAGGGTTCAACGTTACAACAATGCACCAACAAAACCCTAACTATTGCTCCTTTCGAAAGCACCTGTGAAGCATATGAAGTCTCACCCAAGGTAGAGGTAGGGGTGGTTGCAGGACTCAGGTGTCTACAACCTTAGCTGGGACACAGATTTACGATTGTAATACTTAACAGAGCACTTAGCATCGACAATTCATCAATATTCACCCACTATCCACTTCACAGATAAAATAGAGCATCACATCATTCAGTCAGATCTTATGTATCTAAACACTTATCATAGAGAAGTAGGTTATATCTAGAAGATTCAAGAACTAAGCACATTCACATAGGTCAGATATAGCATCGATATACATCATTAGCACAAATCATAAACATATTTATCTATCTATATCAAACCACTTAGCAAATAAGACATAAACACATCAAGACATTGCACAAAGCAAAGCAACACAACATATACATGGTTCACCCCCACCCTGGGGCTACGTCCACCAACTCTTCTTCTTTATTAACATCTTCAATAGGTTACATGCATAGAGCCTCAAACTCTTACTCTGCATAGGATAGGAGATCTGTGCGCACCTCACTAGATCCTCCTTCCTTGAGTAGATCTAAGCACACAACCTTCCACAACTTCTTACACTGATTTGCACATAGCTCTGCAAGTCTCACATAGTATGCACAGAGCACTTACAATCCTTCAATCACATAGATCTATCACTTAGTATATTAGCCTAACATCACATAGATTCCCCTCCTTACATTGCCTAGACATCTATTTATACTTTACAAAATAGGCCTAAACATGGGTAAACCCATGGGTCGACATCCCATACCCGTTACATAATCCCAAATCCCAAAAAGGACCCAAAAGGGGCTGAGATCCCATGATCTCTTCTTTTTCTTGTGCTCCTCCTTGGATAGGCTTTCAAAGTCCAAACATAGGTCAAACTTGACCAAGGATCTCCCAAAACTTTGTCAAGGGCCAACAAGCCCCCAACACTCACCTGTGACTTGTCCCGAGTCACTCTAATCTGGGTAGTTATGCTTCAAAAGACTCGAGCATAGCTCAAGCTCCTTCAATTTGTTGTTGTGTCATGGCCTCCTGTTCAACGAACTATTGGATGACTACGTCATTGGCCAGTCCCTCTAGGCATTATTCAGTTGTAGTGAAAACCTCCTCTCGTTCTGCTCCTCGACCTTCTACCTCTATGAACAATTGGTAAGCCTTATCTTGTATAGGTTGGAGTCTCTAAGTTACTTCCATAACTCTGCTCTGGATAGTGTAGATCCGATGTTGGGCAGTGCGCTACTCCTGGGATCACTTCATTCTTTCTATAACTAACAGGGGCTTCAGGTGCGCTTGTGCCTTCAGTTATGGATTCTCTGTGAGTTTCTCATAGGTCTGGGCACTGTGATCAATGAGTTGCTTACATTCTATAGCAAGAGATTTTATTCTCTCAACTTCGATTTGAGCAATCGCTTCTCTTTTATCTCTTACATCCTGTGGGGTCTTGGGCACTGCGCGGAGCTCTAAGTCTGCTATGTGTTGTTGTAGCTGCTGGATAATTTTTTTGAGCTACTCTACTTTCTACATGACTCAATCCTCTGCCTTTATTTCTAAAACTGTCACAGAGAGAAGTTCTCTGCTGACCGCTTCTTTCACTTCAAGTTGCTCTGCGAGAAACTGTTATTTTCCTTGTTGTAGCTGTGATTTTTCTTCATCAAAATTTGCTTGGAGAGAAATCTTTTCCTGTTCTACAACTCAACACTGCTCTACAAGTACTCCTTATGCTTGCATCAAATCCTATGTGACTTGTTCTATTTCCTCTTATGCTTGTCGAAGGTGATCTTTGACTGTCTCAGCTATTTAGCGGAGTTGGGTTGGCTCATATCCCAACTCTGGTTCTCCCGATGGCAGAGGCGCAGTGGAGACTGCGCGAATGGACCGAAGGGCCTGCTATAACCCTAAGAGTTCGACTTCAATCCTATCATACATTTCTTCCTTTTTCACTCCTTGCTTATCTGCTCTCTCCAGTGAAGCATTGTTCAGGGCGACTATGATGAAGTGAAAATCATCAGAGGTGAGGACAGTCTGCATCTTGGTCATGGAGGCTTTCGATTTCTTTTAGGAAGAAGGTTGCGGGGAGGAAACCTTCCTCTTCTTCAAAGGTTCAACCTCACCTCTGGGCAGTGTTACTTCACCTGGTCTCTGTTCAGCTTCTACTTTGTCACCACCCCCTCGGTCAGGTGACATGNGCGCTTACTCCATGCTTCGAAACTTCGGGCTTCGGGAATTCTCAACCCACACAACCCCAATTTTCTCTAAAGTGGCTATCCCATGCAGGTTCTTAAGTTACTAACATGTGGCACACATCCCATGTGTCTGTGTCATCCTTGGTGATGTGAGTAGGCCACATCACTTCAGGAATTCGAAAGAGTTTACACTTGTATTCCCTAAATATTCCAAACTTTGAATTTTTGATCTACTTTACCTTTTGGGGTCCACATGGTACAAATGTCAACAATTAAGGTGGTGACACGTGGCCCCACGTGTCAGATTTCTTTTGGTCCAACAAGGTCATCAAAGTTCCATTCTAACAGACACGTGGTAGGACTAAGGAATTCCACATCATCCTAGGTGATGTCATCATTCCACATCATTTCGATACTTTGGGCTTTAGAAGGTTTTACCTTAGCATACTTTGTTTCTCCCAAACTCCTGAACTACTATGAGATCTACGACTCACAATATCTTGCACGCAGATCTGATGCTTGAGATCTGTTTTTCACCGTTGCACCTTACCTCTTTCTCTTGAATTAATATAATGGTTCTGTTCTTTCTTCAGCTGTTCTAATGGTCAAGCATTTCTCCCCAGATCTGCGGTGTATATCCTCTCTGGAACTTTAGAACTTCAGGATTCATCCTCTTTTCTTATAACACATAAAATTTGTCAAAGTCATGAAGTCCAAAGGACTTAGGGGTTTAACTTTTCTGCACCTTCTGTAGATATGACGACTGTGAAGGGTCTTCCTTCTCTTGAACCTGTTGGCATAGGGGTAGACCTAGGGTTCAACGTTACAACAATGCACCAACAAAACCCTAACTATTGCTCCTTTCGAAAGCACCTGTGAAGCATATGAAGTCTCACCCAAGGTAGAGGTAGGGGTGGTTGCAGGACTCAGGTGTCTACAACCTTAGCTGGGACACAGATTTACGATTGTAATACTTAACAGAGCACTTAGCATCGACAATTCATCAATATTCACCCACTATCCACTTCACAGATAAAATAGAGCATCACATCATTCAGTCAGATCTTATGTATCTAAACACTTATCATAGAGAAGTAGGTTATATCTAGAAGATTCAAGAACTAAGCACATTCACATAGGTCAGATATAGCATCGATATACATCATTAGCACAAATCATAAACATATTTATCTATCTATATCAAACCACTTAGCAAATAAGACATAAACACATCAAGACATCACACAAAGCAAAGCAACACAACATATACATGGTTCACCCCCACCCTGGGGCTACGTCCACCAAATCTTCTTCTTTATTAGCATCTTCAATAGGTTACATGCATAGAGCCTCAAACTCTTACTCTGCATAGGATAGGAGATCTGTGCGCACCTCACTAGATCCTCCTTCCTTGAGTAGATTTAAGCACACAACCTTCCACAACTTCTTACACTGATTTGCACATAGCTCTGCAAGTCTCACATAGTATGCACAGAGCACTTACAATCCTTCAATCACATAGATCTATCACTTAGGATATTAGCCTAACATCACATAGATTCCCCTCCTTACATTGCCTAGACATCTATTTATACTTTACAAAATAGGCCTAAACATGGGTAAACCCATGGGTCGACATCCCATACCCGTTACATAATCCCAAATCCCAAAAAGGACCCAAAAGGGGCTGAGATCCCATGATCTCTTCTTTTTCTTGTGCTCCTCCTTGGATAGGCTTTCAAAGTCCAAACATAGGTCAAACTTGACCAAGGATCTCCCAAAACTTTGTCAAGGGCCAACAAGCCCCCAACACTCACCTGTGACTTGTCCCGAGTCACTCTAATCTGGGTAGTTATGCTTCAAAAGACTCGAGCATAGCTCAAGCTCCTTCAATTTGTTGTTGTGTCATGGCCTCCTGTTCAATGAACTATTGGATGACTACGTCATTGGCCAGTCCCTCTAGGCATTATTCAGTTGTAGTGAAAACCTCCTCTCGTTCAGCTCCTCGACCTTCTACCTCTATGAACAATTGGTAAGCCTTATCTTGTATAGGTTGGAGTCTCTAAGTTACTTCCATAAATCTGCTCTGGATAGTGTAGATATGATGTTGGGCAGTGCGCTACTCATGGGATCGCTTCATTCTTTCTATAACTAACAGGGGCTTCAGGTGCGCTTGTGCCTTCAGTTATGGATTCTCCGTGAGTTTCTCATAGGTCTGGGCACTGTGATCAATGAGTTGCTTACATTCTATAGAAAGAGATTTTATTCTCTCAACTTCTCTTTGAGCAGTCGCTTCTCTTTTATCTCTTACATCCTGTGGGGTCTTGGGCACTGCGCGGAGCTCTAAGTCTGCTATGTGTTGTTGTAGCTGCTGGATAATTTTTTTGAGCTACTCTACTTTCTGCATGACTCAATCCTCTGCCTTTATTTCTAAAACTGTCACAGAGAGAAGTTCTCTACTGACCGCTTCTTTCACTTCAAGTTGCTCTGCGAGAAACTGTTATTTTCCTTGTTGTAGCTGTGATTTTTCTTCATCAAAATTTGCTTGGAGAGAAATCTTTTCCTGTTCTACAGCTCAACACTGCTCTACAAGTACTCCTTATGCTTGCATCAAATCCTATATGACTTGTTCTATTTCCTCTTATGCTTGTCGAAGGTGATCTTTGACTGTCTTAGCTATTTAGCGGAGTTGGGTTGGCTCATATCCCAACTCTGGTTCTCCCGATGGCAGAGGCGCAGTGGAGACTGCGCGAATGGACCGAAGGGCCTGCTATAACCCTAAGAGTTTGACTTCAATCCTATCATACATTTCTTCCTTTTTCACTCCTTGTTTATCTGCTATCTCCAGTGAAGCATTGTTCAGGGCGACTATGATGAAGTCAAAATCATCAGAGGTGAGGACAGTCTGCATCTTGGTCATGGAGGCTTTCGATTTCTTTCAGGAAGAAGGTTTCGGGGAGGAAACCTTCCTCTTCTTCAAAGGTTCAACCTCATCTCTGGGCAGTGTTACTTCGCCTGGTCTCTGTTCAGCTTCTAATTTGTCACCACCCCCTCGGTCAGGTGACATGGACATGGTCTTCACTGAGGTGTTGCTTAAGTTTTGGACCTCCTAAGTCTTCTTCTGTCTGTTGGCTCCGGGTGTATTCTATTCTCTATGAGTGTCTTCTGGGCTGTCAACATTAGATATCTCTGTGGGTTTGGTAGGGATAAGGAGGTCAGTGGACCATTCCTTGGTGATCTCCTCAAGGTATTCTTCTGTAAGATTATAATATGACTGGATTTTTTCTTGGTGTTCATCTTCTCGCGCTGTAATATAGATAAAGTGTCGATCTGCGCTGAACTTAATTAGTGGTCGGGACCTTTGTAGGGTGTTCGGAGTCATGCGAGGCTCATCTTCGATGGCTCACTTTAGCTGGAGGTAGTATGTATGAAACACAATGTTTGACTGCCATTGCTTGTTCATATCAGTTGAATACCACAGGGTAGCGAACTTCGTAGCAAGAGGTTTGAACGGATCTATGTCGGGGAAGGTTGCTCCTTCTGGAATCTCCCAGGCAACAAATGCAATGAGGACCAGGAGCCAACTGAAATGAAATTCACAACCCTGATCCTATTCTTCTCGACAATCTAGTTCCAAATGGGTCACTAGGTACTTTGCCCAGTTCATCTGTAGGCCTTCCGCGCACTTCCCTGAGAGGTCAACAAAAAAGCCAGTGACCTGCGTAGGTCGGTTCTTCCTTACTAACTTTCCAAATATCAACTGATAGGCGAGTTGAACTATGCCACTCTGAATGGAATCTACCTTGTAGACTCTTGTTCCCTTCTCAACGTCGTCATATGTATCCTTGATATTCTATGCTAGTGCACGATATGTGGCTTTTCCTGGATAAAATTCCTTTGGGTTGGGTCCTTGCATACTCAATCCTGTGATCCCGTGGATCAACGTTGGGTCAACTGTAATGCGGTGGTCTAGCCATAAGTAGCAGCCATGGTAACATGATAGTAGCAGCTTGATACAAGCGTTGACTTCCTGGTGTCTTCTGAAGTGTGGGATCTTCATAACATTCAACAAGGTGGACTGCGCGAGGTTCATCGTCCATGACTAAGGGATGATCTTTGAGTGCTTCCCTTTGTTTTTTTTTAGGTACCTTTATGGGGCGAGCATACCATATATTTTTTGATCTCTGAGGTTGAAGTTGCTGAACTTCAACGCAGTGATCTTGTCCTGCTCTATTCGAACTGTGTGTATCCCCTTTGGGAGGTGCGCAGTGACCATAGTGTACTCGAAGTCTCTTAGCACACTGTCATGATTCACCATACCAGCCAGAGGCGGGATGTAATCGAGCAATATGGATGGAACCAACTTCTTGTTTTCTAGGTCGTCTTTATTCTTGGTTCTCTTCTCTATTGATGGTCGGGATGGCCCCGATCCACAAGTAGTCAACGGAGAGGCTTGCAGTCCTCTCCTCAATGATGCTTATACACATGTAGACATCAACATGACTCTTTCATTCATGAGATCGATCATAACTTCTTTGACAACTCTCTCTTCTATGCTGAACTCGTCCGACATACACGCTCGGGGTTGGAAATCGCGAGTTCGAGGAGTAACTTAGAGACTGCAATAGGATAGAAGGAAATAGCGCAATGATCACTGTGTAAAATCAACAAGTTTGTTGACTTAAATTCGTGATTAGCAAAATTTTTCTTGGTGCATGGTGGGATGGGATAAATAGATAACTTGGCAACAGATTGCTTTCAATGGTCGAGAAGCCTTCATTAACTTTGTTATGTCTGTTATGGAGCAGTCCAATGGTCTGGTGGCGAACCATAAATTCCTTTCTTCCCATTTGAGGGGTCGGCCGAATGGCTATATTGGTCCCAATGGCTATATTTCTTCATCATGGAGAAGTGCCATGTGACACTGCTATGTTATCCCGACGAAGCTCCAATTTTGAAAAATTTCCTTCTGTGAAGTTCCCTCTGGAACCTTCTGTAACTTGTTGATCTTAGCTTTCTTCTTACTTAGTTTTATAGATTTCTTTCCAGTGAGCTTCGTTTCGATATGCATTTTTCCATTCTGATTCTTATCTTCTTTTGGCATAGTTACTTCGCGTTGTTGAGATTATTTCCTAATAATCGAGGGTGATACTTCTTCTTTATATGGAATAGGTACTTCAATCTTTTGTGGTTCTTCTAGTGTTCTTGCAACTTCGATATCTGGGTCTCTATATTTAAATAGCTTCGATCTATTCTTTTTTTCTTCGATCAAGTGTGCAATCCTTCTAGTCATGAAATCTTTTAACCCTTGCTTCTTCTGCTCTAAAAGTTTTTCTTCTTCTTTCCTTCTGGCTTGATCTCTTTCAATACAAGTTTTTCCTAGTAACATGGTAAATGGGGTGATGTTCTCAATAAATTTAATAATCTCAAAATCTTCCTCTATCGAAGTTTCATTGGCATTCATAGAAATCTAGGTGAGATTTCCACATAGTTTTATTAGCTTTCCTTTGAATAGACCTAGTCCTCCCAATGAAGGAGTCATACCAGGCCTTCCTATGGCTTCCCAATTTCTTTCTATCATGACATTCACCTGTGTTTTCTCATCCATAACACAATCAATGTCGAATTCTCCTATTCTTGCTTCAAGGAATTGTTTTTCTTTGAATACCACTGATAAACTGACATGTCGGTGATCATTCAAGGTTTCTTTCATTTGTAGAAATACTTTCTCTAATTCTTTCTGGGGTTCCACCATTTTTGGATATTTCTTAGGGTTTTATTGTGTCATGTTCATTTCTTCAAGCTTAGCAATCATTCTAGGGCAATCCAATACTTCATGGTCCATAGATTTGCAACAAATACAACTAGGTCTTCTTCCAAGTTATTCCTTAGCAAGATGTCACGGTCTTCTGCAACTGTAACATAGGGTTAATCCTCTCTTTCTTTTAAATGATTCCCAACTCTTTCTATACTGCGCACTAGAATCATGGTAGCTAACCTGCAAACATTTCTTTCTAGGATCCTGCATCCATTGATTAGTCCATACATTCTTTCTATGCATAGGTATACCATATCTTTCACTATTCTTATCAGATCTACGGATATCAAACCTTATTTCATTTGTTAGTGCCCTAGTTTTCAAGCTAGGAGAGAATCTATCAAACATACCTAGATCCATACTTTAGAAACAAAAATTTCCACTTATCTTACTTCTATAGAGCACAAAGATTTTAGATCTAGAACTTTTCACTATTCTTACCTTTATCAGAGCACAGAGCTTGTAGATCTTACCTCTTTTAGTCAAGAATTCTCACTTTTACCTTTCTCAGAGAACAAATATTTCATATATTACCTATTTTCTTCAAATCAAACTTCTTTTCTTTATCACAGAGCTTCACAAACTAGGTAGAGTACTTCACACTAGAGCAACAGATCTACGCACAAAGCTTTCACAGTTTTAGGACGGATCTTTGCACAAATATTCTTCTTCCTCGGTTCCCAGAAATCATAGTTTCAGGTCGGATCTTTGCACAAAGATTATTCTTCCTTAGTTCCCAGTAATCACATTTTCAGGTCCCGGCAATAGAACCATTTGTTGGCCTAGGGCAGACCCAGGGTTCAATGTTACAACAACACACCAACAAAACCCTAACTACCGACCCTTTCGGCAAGACCTGCGAAGCAAATGAAGTCTCACCCGAGGTAGAGGCAGGGGTGGTTGCAGGAGTCATGTGTCTGCAAGCTTAGCTGGGACACATATCTATGATTGTAATACTTAACAGAGCACTTAGCACCGACAATTCATCAATATTCACCCACTATCCACTTTGCATATAAAACAGAGCATCACATCATTCAGTCAAATATGATGTATCTAAGAACTTATCATAGAGAAGTAGGTTATATATAGCATATTCAAGCACTAAGCACATTCACATAGGTCAGATATAGCATCCATACACATCATTAGCACAAAGCATAAATAGATGTATCTATCTATATAAAAGAACTTAGAAAATAAGACATAAACCCATCAAGACATCAAACAAAGAAGATCAACACAAAATATACATTGTTCACCCCCACCCTGGGGATACGTCCACCAACTTTTCTTCTTTATTAGCGTATTCAATAGGGTACATGTACAGAGCCTCAAACTCTTACTCCGCATAGGACAGTAGATCTGCATGCAGCTCTCTAGATCCTCCTTCCTCGATTATATCTAAGCACACAACCTTCCATAGCCTCTTACATTGACTTTCACTTAGCTCTACAAGTCTCACACATTATGCACAGAGAACTTACAATCCTTCAATCACATAGATCTAGCACTTAGCATATTACCCTAACATCACATAGATGCCCCTCCTTACATTGCCTAGACATCTATTTATACTTTACAAAATAGGCGTAAACATGGTTAAACCCATGGGATGACATCCCACACCCATTACATAATCCCAAATCCCAAAAAGGACCCAAAAAGGGGTCGAGATCCCACGATCTCTGCTTCATCTTGCGCTCCTCCTTCAACAGGCTGTCAAAGTCCCAAAATAGGTCAAAATTGACCAAGGATCTCCCAAAACTTGTTCAAGGGCCAACATAACCGATCCTATGACCCAATTTCAAACCTAGCAGAGCAACACAATGATTTTTGTAGCTTCTTTCTCTTTTTCCATTCCATAAACCGTTATACATCCAGGACTTCATCATACAGCCAAGGTATTCTCTTGGCACCAAGGGACATTCTAAACTTTGAATTTTGTCCCTTTGGACAACAATTCACTCTGAAATATTTTTCTCGTTAATCATTAACATGGCCCATCCAGGATCAATGTCAAAACCTTGGCTCTAATACCAATTTGTAACGTCCCCAACCACCCGATAGGCTGAGCAATGCCATGGTGGAAACATCTTTTCTCTGTGACACCTTTTTTTTAATGTTCTCGACCTTAAAACGATAGGCCAGGAAACATTACCTTAGAAAATAACATGCTCGATGACACACACACACACACACACACACACACATATATATGGATATATTTCTAATGCAATTTTAACTAGACATTAACATTTTGTACATACACATATTCTTGTGGAAGCATAAATAACACATACCAATATTTAACATATGATTTATGTTTTTCTATCACATATCTTAATGCAGAAATAACAGTAAAATCATACATGTAGTAATCACATACAAAACCATAGATATAAAAACATATACAAATACATAGCATGTAAATAAACATATAAATGGGTACTTATCTTTTAATTGAGGACTACCAACTACGCGCAGAACTTCCACGAACCTCGCAGCCTTAGACCACGCTTCTCATCATGCTCAACAGTGGGTCACCCCCAAGATGGGACTAAAATCCACTGGGGAAGGGATTCCTAGGCTTGGAAAGGACAACATTGAAGTCACACAGAACAACACGAAGGATTTTCTCCCAGGAGCCACTTACTCCCACCGCCCACAAACCCTCATTCCCCACATGCTTGTTCCACCCTATGAGTGTAGACCTTCACTATCAAAATTCCATTGGCTGCTACACCTCCCTTTCCTTGGGCTTCAGGAACAGGATGGACCAGAAGTCTCAGAGTACTGTAGCTTCTATGGGAATCCCTCTAGGAGAACTCACATCCCTAGAAAACTCTCGCACTTGGGGAGAGTTGTTCACAGGCCTGAAAACCTGGTTCTTCAATTCAACTCTTATGTCAAACGGACATGGGTGATGTCAAAAAAAGAATTAGGCTAATGCATAGGTGATGGTAACAAATGAAAACAGGTAAGGATATGGAATATGGAAACAAGCCATGGTCATCCATGGAGCTTCGTTGGTAGCAACAACCAACCGCTAAGACACAACATGGGCTCAGGAAAATACAGGTGCACCGAGATTCACAAGAAACACATAGGATAACTCAAGTATATATGTAGGTTACAATGGCGCGTGCATCAATGGGGAGTATGTCTAAATTCCATATTGGCAACCATCACTAGCTTCTCCACAATGGTTAGAATGGTGAGAGTCATGAGAATCGTGAGAATGGTGAGAGTGGTGAGGGAACCCCCCTAATGATATGAATTTACCACCTAAAAAATGCATGATCCAGGTGGATATCAGTGGCCACCCACCTTTTTCAAATGGCTCAAAATGGATTTCTGACAATTTTGGCAATTTACTATTTTTAGCAGGTTTTAACTTTCGGGACCATTTTGAGGGCCCAAATGAAGGTTTTTCGATATCAAGGTTCCAAATGATATCTAAAGGCATGATTGAGCCCCCAAAATGAATCTCCTCGACGATACCTTTCCAATGATCTATCACACACCTAAAACAAAGATCATATGCAAAAGTTACGACCCCGGGAAGTTGATGTACTCACTTACCCAAACGGGGCCCACATGACTTTTGGCACTTCATCTCCCAGGGTTAGGTTTTTGGATGTCTAGGGTTTTTGGAATTCCTTCTTATTGTAAAAATGCCTTCAGAGCCTCATTGTAATCATCTTCTTGCGAATGTGAGTAGTTGTCACATCTCTTCTCAGAGATAAGCTTCCACCATTCTAGCGAGTCTTTCACTCTGTATTTTTACAGTCTTTGTACATTTCTTTCATTAATAGAAATCGTGTATTACTGTATATCTGTGTTTATGGTTGCATCTCTGATACATTTCTTTTATATTATTGAATATTTGTGATAATTCTGTGCATTTCTTTATTATATCTTCGATCTCATTTCGTGCCGAAAATAATACGGATCAATGCATGCGCTCAGGTTGACACATGTCTCCCTGAAGCTACATGATCTCCACTTAACACTTGTCCCCTTTTCCAAAGAACTTAGGAAAACATGGTTAAGTCAAAACTTAGCCTCTAGTAAATAATAATATAATATTATTCCTTTAGAGGTAAACCCTCTAGCTTAGCCCCTATTCCTAAACCCTTAGCCCCTTCCCTACCTAGTGGATCTTAGTCCCCCATAACTCTTTCTTCGTGGAGGGTCTACACGTAGCGATTTAATTTTTATTAATGATGTGAATATTTACATATACAAAAATCAGGCTCATTGGCCTTAGAATCTGGGCTCTTCGACCTAATAAACACATAAGTCTCTCATCTTATAATCATTCATCTCACTAACCTATAAACATAATTACAATTCAGCAGGGGTTCGACCTTGGGGTGTTACATCTAGTTAAGGGTTCGAGGAGAACATGTTGCGTTGAGGTAAGAAAATCATGGAGGCTCAAAGGAGAGAATAGAATCTGGGTCATCTGTTGGGGGAGGACATGTGGCGAACGATNTGGTCTTCACTGAGGTGTTGCTTAAGTTTTGGACCTCCTAAGTCTTCTTCTGTCTGTTGGCTCCGGGTGTATTCTATTCTCTATGAGTGTCTTCTGGGCTGTCAACATTAGATATCTCTGTGGGTTTGGTAGGGATAAGGAGGTCAGTGGACCATTCCTTGGTGATCTCCTCAAGGTATTCTTCTGTAAGATTATAATATGACTGGATTTTTTCTTGGTGTTCATCTTCTCGCGCTGTAATATAGATAAAGTGTCGATCTGCGCTGAACTTAATTAGTGGTCGGGACCTTTGTAGGGTGTTCGGAGTCATGCGAGGCTCATCTTCGATGGCTCACTTTAGCTGGAGGTAGTATGTATGAAACACAATGTTTGACTGCCATTGCTTGTTCATATCAGTTGAATACCACAGGGTAGCGAACTTCGTAGCAAGAGGTTTGAACGGATCTATGTCGGGGAAGGTTGCTCCTTCTGGAATCTCCCAGGCAACAAATGCAATGAGGACCAGGAGCCAACTGAAATGAAATTCACAACCCTGATCCTATTCTTCTCGACAATCTAGTTCCAAATGGGTCACTAGGTACTTTGCCCAGTTCATCTGTAGGCCTTCCGCGCACTTCCCTGAGAGGTCAACAAAAAAGCCAGTGACCTGCGTAGGTCGGTTCTTCCTTACTAACTTTCCAAATATCAACTGATAGGCGAGTTGAACTATGCCACTCTGAATGGAATCTACCTTGTAGACTCTTGTTCCCTTCTCAACGTCGTCATATGTATCCTTGATATTCTATGCTAGTGCACGATATGTGGCTTTTCCTGGATAAAATTCCTTTGGGTTGGGTCCTTGCATACTCAATCCTGTGATCCCGTGGATCAACGTTGGGTCAACTGTAATGCGGTGGTCTAGCCATAAGTAGCAGCCATGGTAACATGATAGTAGCAGCTTGATACAAGCGTTGACTTCCTGGTGTCTTCTGAAGTGTGGGATCTTCATAACATTCAACAAGGTGGACTGCGCGAGGTTCATCGTCCATGACTAAGGGATGATCTTTGAGTGCTTCCCTTTGTTTTTTTTTAGGTACCTTTATGGGGCGAGCATACCATATATTTTTTGATCTCTGAGGTTGAAGTTGCTGAACTTCAACGCAGTGATCTTGTCCTGCTCTATTCGAACTGTGTGTATCCCCTTTGGGAGGTGCGCAGTGACCATAGTGTACTCGAAGTCTCTTAGCACACTGTCATGATTCACCATACCAGCCAGAGGCGGGATGTAATCGAGCAATATGGATGGAACCAACTTCTTGTTTTCTAGGTCGTCTTTATTCTTGGTTCTCTTCTCTATTGATGGTCGGGATGGCCCCGATCCACAAGTAGTCAACGGAGAGGCTTGCAGTCCTCTCCTCAATGATGCTTATACACATGTAGACATCAACATGACTCTTTCATTCATGAGATCGATCATAACTTCTTTGACAACTCTCTCTTCTATGCTGAACTCGTCCGACATACACGCTCGGGGTTGGAAATCGCGAGTTCGAGGAGTAACTTAGAGACTGCAATAGGATAGAAGGAAATAGCGCAATGATCACTGTGTAAAATCAACAAGTTTGTTGACTTAAATTCGTGATTAGCAAAATTTTTCTTGGTGCATGGTGGGATGGGATAAATAGATAACTTGGCAACAGATTGCTTTCAATGGTCGAGAAGCCTTCATTAACTTTGTTATGTCTGTTATGGAGCAGTCCAATGGTCTGGTGGCGAACCATAAATTCCTTTCTTCCCATTTGAGGGGTCGGCCGAATGGCTATATTGGTCCCAATGGCTATATTTCTTCATCATGGAGAAGTGCCATGTGACACTGCTATGTTATCCCGACGAAGCTCCAATTTTGAAAAATTTCCTTCTGTGAAGTTCCCTCTGGAACCTTCTGTAACTTGTTGATCTTAGCTTTCTTCTTACTTAGTTTTATAGATTTCTTTCCAGTGAGCTTCGTTTCGATATGCATTTTTCCATTCTGATTCTTATCTTCTTTTGGCATAGTTACTTCGCGTTGTTGAGATTATTTCCTAATAATCGAGGGTGATACTTCTTCTTTATATGGAATAGGTACTTCAATCTTTTGTGGTTCTTCTAGTGTTCTTGCAACTTCGATATCTGGGTCTCTATATTTAAATAGCTTCGATCTATTCTTTTTTTCTTCGATCAAGTGTGCAATCCTTCTAGTCATGAAATCTTTTAACCCTTGCTTCTTCTGCTCTAAAAGTTTTTCTTCTTCTTTCCTTCTGGCTTGATCTCTTTCAATACAAGTTTTTCCTAGTAACATGGTAAATGGGGTGATGTTCTCAATAAATTTAATAATCTCAAAATCTTCCTCTATCGAAGTTTCATTGGCATTCATAGAAATCTAGGTGAGATTTCCACATAGTTTTATTAGCTTTCCTTTGAATAGACCTAGTCCTCCCAATGAAGGAGTCATACCAGGCCTTCCTATGGCTTCCCAATTTCTTTCTATCATGACATTCACCTGTGTTTTCTCATCCATAACACAATCAATGTCGAATTCTCCTATTCTTGCTTCAAGGAATTGTTTTTCTTTGAATACCACTGATAAACTGACATGTCGGTGATCATTCAAGGTTTCTTTCATTTGTAGAAATACTTTCTCTAATTCTTTCTGGGGTTCCACCATTTTTGGATATTTCTTAGGGTTTTATTGTGTCATGTTCATTTCTTCAAGCTTAGCAATCATTCTAGGGCAATCCAATACTTCATGGTCCATAGATTTGCAACAAATACAACTAGGTCTTCTTCCAAGTTATTCCTTAGCAAGATGTCACGGTCTTCTGCAACTGTAACATAGGGTTAATCCTCTCTTTCTTTTAAATGATTCCCAACTCTTTCTATACTGCGCACTAGAATCATGGTAGCTAACCTGCAAACATTTCTTTCTAGGATCCTGCATCCATTGATTAGTCCATACATTCTTTCTATGCATAGGTATACCATATCTTTCACTATTCTTATCAGATCTACGGATATCAAACCTTATTTCATTTGTTAGTGCCCTAGTTTTCAAGCTAGGAGAGAATCTATCAAACATACCTAGATCCATACTTTAGAAACAAAAATTTCCACTTATCTTACTTCTATAGAGCACAAAGATTTTAGATCTAGAACTTTTCACTATTCTTACCTTTATCAGAGCACAGAGCTTGTAGATCTTACCTCTTTTAGTCAAGAATTCTCACTTTTACCTTTCTCAGAGAACAAATATTTCATATATTACCTATTTTCTTCAAATCAAACTTCTTTTCTTTATCACAGAGCTTCACAAACTAGGTAGAGTACTTCACACTAGAGCAACAGATCTACGCACAAAGCTTTCACAGTTTTAGGACGGATCTTTGCACAAATATTCTTCTTCCTCGGTTCCCAGAAATCATAGTTTCAGGTCGGATCTTTGCACAAAGATTATTCTTCCTTAGTTCCCAGTAATCACATTTTCAGGTCCCGGCAATAGAACCATTTGTTGGCCTAGGGCAGACCCAGGGTTCAATGTTACAACAACACACCAACAAAACCCTAACTACCGACCCTTTCGGCAAGACCTGCGAAGCAAATGAAGTCTCACCCGAGGTAGAGGCAGGGGTGGTTGCAGGAGTCATGTGTCTGCAAGCTTAGCTGGGACACATATCTATGATTGTAATACTTAACAGAGCACTTAGCACCGACAATTCATCAATATTCACCCACTATCCACTTTGCATATAAAACAGAGCATCACATCATTCAGTCAAATATGATGTATCTAAGAACTTATCATAGAGAAGTAGGTTATATATAGCATATTCAAGCACTAAGCACATTCACATAGGTCAGATATAGCATCCATACACATCATTAGCACAAAGCATAAATAGATGTATCTATCTATATAAAAGAACTTAGAAAATAAGACATAAACCCATCAAGACATCAAACAAAGAAGATCAACACAAAATATACATTGTTCACCCCCACCCTGGGGATACGTCCACCAACTTTTCTTCTTTATTAGCGTATTCAATAGGGTACATGTACAGAGCCTCAAACTCTTACTCCGCATAGGACAGTAGATCTGCATGCAGCTCTCTAGATCCTCCTTCCTCGATTATATCTAAGCACACAACCTTCCATAGCCTCTTACATTGACTTTCACTTAGCTCTACAAGTCTCACACATTATGCACAGAGAACTTACAATCCTTCAATCACATAGATCTAGCACTTAGCATATTACCCTAACATCACATAGATGCCCCTCCTTACATTGCCTAGACATCTATTTATACTTTACAAAATAGGCGTAAACATGGTTAAACCCATGGGATGACATCCCACACCCATTACATAATCCCAAATCCCAAAAAGGACCCAAAAAGGGGTCGAGATCCCACGATCTCTGCTTCATCTTGCGCTCCTCCTTCAACAGGCTGTCAAAGTCCCAAAATAGGTCAAAATTGACCAAGGATCTCCCAAAACTTGTTCAAGGGCCAACATAACCGATCCTATGACCCAATTTCAAACCTAGCAGAGCAACACAATGATTTTTGTAGCTTCTTTCTCTTTTTCCATTCCATAAACCGTTATACATCCAGGACTTCATCATACAGCCAAGGTATTCTCTTGGCACCAAGGGACATTCTAAACTTTGAATTTTGTCCCTTTGGACAACAATTCACTCTGAAATATTTTTCTCGTTAATCATTAACATGGCCCATCCAGGATCAATGTCAAAACCTTGGCTCTAATACCAATTTGTAACGTCCCCAACCACCCGATAGGCTGAGCAATGCCATGGTGGAAACATCTTTTCTCTGTGACACCTTTTTTTTAATGTTCTCGACCTTAAAACGATAGGCCAGGAAACATTACCTTAGAAAATAACATGCTCGATGACACACACACACACACACACACACACACATATATATGGATATATTTCTAATGCAATTTTAACTAGACATTAACATTTTGTACATACACATATTCTTGTGGAAGCATAAATAACACATACCAATATTTAACATATGATTTATGTTTTTCTATCACATATCTTAATGCAGAAATAACAGTAAAATCATACATGTAGTAATCACATACAAAACCATAGATATAAAAACATATACAAATACATAGCATGTAAATAAACATATAAATGGGTACTTATCTTTTAATTGAGGACTACCAACTACGCGCAGAACTTCCACGAACCTCGCAGCCTTAGACCACGCTTCTCATCATGCTCAACAGTGGGTCACCCCCAAGATGGGACTAAAATCCACTGGGGAAGGGATTCCTAGGCTTGGAAAGGACAACATTGAAGTCACACAGAACAACACGAAGGATTTTCTCCCAGGAGCCACTTACTCCCACCGCCCACAAACCCTCATTCCCCACATGCTTGTTCCACCCTATGAGTGTAGACCTTCACTATCAAAATTCCATTGGCTGCTACACCTCCCTTTCCTTGGGCTTCAGGAACAGGATGGACCAGAAGTCTCAGAGTACTGTAGCTTCTATGGGAATCCCTCTAGGAGAACTCACATCCCTAGAAAACTCTCGCACCTGGGGAGAGTTGTTCACAGGCCTGAAAACCTGGTTCTTCAATTCAACTCTTATGTCAAACGGACATGGGTGATGTCAAAAAAATAATTAGGCTAATGCATAGGTGATGGTAACAAATGAAAACAGGTAAGGATATAGAATATGGAAACAAGCCATGGTCATCCATGGAGCTTCGTTGGTAGCAACAACCAACCGCTAAGACACAACATGGGCTCAGGAAAATACAGGTGCACCAAGATTCACAAGAAACACATAGGATAACTCAAGTATATATTTAGGTTACAATGGCGCGTGCATCAATGGGGAGTATGTCTAAATTCCATATTGGCAACCATCACTAGCTTCTCCACAATGGTTAGAATGGTGAGAATCATGAGAATCGTGAGAATGGTGGGAGTGGTGAGGGAACCCCCCTAATGAGATGAATTTACCACCTAAAAAATGCATGATCCAAGTGGATATCGGTGGCCACCCACCTTTTTCAAATGGCTCAAAATGGATTTCTGACAATTTTGGCAATTTACTATTTTTAGCAGGTTTTAACTTTCGGGGCCATTTTGAGGGCCCAAATGAATGTTTTTCGATATCAAGGTTCCAAATGATATCTAAAGGCATGATTGAGCCCCCAAAATGAATCTCCTCGACGATACCTTTCCAATGATCTATCACACACCTAAAACAGAGATCGTATGCAAAAGTTACGACCCCGGGAAGTTGATGTACTCACTTACCCAAACGGGGCCCACATGACTTTTGGCACTTCATCTCCCAGGGTTAGGTTTTTGGATGTCTAGGGTTTTTGGAATTCCTTCTTATTGTAAAAATGCCTTCAGAGCCTCATTGTAATCATCTTCTTGCGAATGTGAGTAGTTGTCACATCTCTTCTCAGAGATAAGCTTCCACCATTCTAGCGAGTCTTTCACTCTGTATTTTTACAGTCTTTGTACATTTCTTTCATTAATAGAAATCGTGTATTACTGTATATCTGTGTTTATGGTTGCATCTCTGATACATTTCTTTTATATTATTGAATATTTGTGATATCTCTGTGCATTTCTTTATTATATCTTCGATCTCATTTCGTGCTGAAAATAATACGGATCAATGCATGCGCCCAGGTTGACACATGTCTCCCTGAAGCTACATGATCTCCACTTAACACTTGTCCCCTTTTCCAAAGAACTTAGGAAAACATGGTTAAGTCAAACCTTAGCCTCTAGTAAATAATAATATAATATTATTCCTTTAGAGGTAAAACCTCTAGCTTAGCCCCTATTCCTAAACCCTTAGCCCCTTCCCTACCTAGTGGATCTTAGTCCCCCATAACTCTTTCTTCGTGGAGGGTCTACACGTAGAGATTTAATTTTTATTAATGATGTGAATATTTACATATACAAAAATCAGGCTCATTGGCCTTAGAATCTGGGCTCTCCGACCTAATAAACACATAAGTCTCTCATCTTATAATTATTCATCTCACTAACCTATAAACATAATTACAATTCAGCAGGGGTTCGACCTTGGGGTGTTACATCTAGTTAAGGGTTCGGGGAGAACATGTTGCGTTGAGGTAAGAAAATCATGGAGGCTCAAAGGAGAGAATAGAATCTAGGTCATCCGTTGGGGGAGGACATGTGGCGAACGATTAGGAGTAGTGCAAGGACTTGGAACTCTGAAATATTTGGGGTATTATGCCATGGGAACCTCCAAAGCCTGGATTTCCATAGTAGATCCCGTTCTTTCATTGCGATGGACAGGTGGAGGGAAGATTTTGCCTCTACCAAATTCGATGTTTGACACTTTATAGGTTTGAAGGTGTAGAGCAGTTGGAACTCCTGAAGCCCGGGATTCTGGAGAATATCAAGACCGCTGGTTGTTAAAGAGAAAAGAGTCGTTGATATGTCAGTGTTGTTGTTCGACTGATCGACACTCTGGGGAATTCGTCATTGGGCATATAAAAAAGGGTTGAATCCCGAAGCAACGAAGTGTGCGCGGACCGTCAATCTGTGCACAAGAAGACATGTTTTTGATCTAGTTTGAAGTTCGGCACTTCAAGAGCCTAGTGTGGTGGAGCAAGAAGAATCACTGAAGCTCGGATTTCCGAAGTTTGTACAAGACATAAATTTCAGTGGAGATTTTGAACCGTTGATCCCCGTAGGTGTTCGGGACTTTACCAGTTCACAAGTCTGGAGGAGTCAGGGTATTTTCTTGTTGAGATCTCCTAGATCCTGAAGCTCTGTAGGGCCAAATTAGAGAGTTGTGGTTAGTGCCTAATAATGAACCTCAGTCATATGTGTTTTTTAGTCGGGAAAAAGGGGCATGTGCCCGAGACTTGATTGAAAAAGGCATTAAGTGTTTTAGCCCATGGTTTTGGCTGAGATTCATGTGGAAGACTCGGTTGGCATATAAAAACCCTCACATAATTGGTTTTATGCGCGAGGAATAGGTTAAGGGGGAATAGGGCTTGAAATTGATTTTTTGGCTCCAGAAGGAAGTTTGGGCCACAGTTTCAGCTCGAAGACACATGGTGGATCCTTGATAGTTGGTTAGAGGTGAGGGGAAGAAATAAGAGGACTTGTGTATGGGATTTTTGGGCTTAGTAGGGCTCGAAGAGATGATTCGACTCCCGATTTGAACGATCCTTAGACTGGGAGGTCACACGAACCCTGGGAGATGGTGGGGTTTGCATCAAGAGGTATCAGAGCCTGATTTTGTGAGTAGATAGAAGGAAAGGTAGGATATGAAGGCATGGAATTGATTCTCTGTAAGGATTGTTTTCCAGAGGGAAGTAGGAAACTGACAACCTGGAGGGATGTAGGAGGAAGCTGGTAGTGCTCTCAGTTGCAGAGCAGGAAAAGAAGATAACTAGGTGGGTTCAGCCAGAAGAACCAGTCATGTTATTAGAGGCAGGAGGAAAATGACTACTGGAGGCCAGAGGCGAGATCGAGGAGAAGACTGCCAAAATCTAAACAAAGCGTAGATGGACAAATAGATTGAGGAGATGAGAGTAGAGATCAAAAGGATAACGCTGAAGATGAAACAAGAAGCTGAGGTATGACAGAGGTACGAGTGGCCCACGAAGCAGAGGGATATATGGCCTATCCAATATTTGGTTTCCAAGAGGCAATGCCAGGTCTTGAAGAGGTGGCTGAGGCGTGCTAAAAACCTCAGTGACACAAAGGAGAAAGTGGTTTACATTTGTAAACTAGAAATTGGAGGAACCCTCAGTGATGAGGAAGAGAGATTTGTCAAGGATCTCTTAGAATGCCAAGTGGGAAGATATGGTGATGCATATTTATAGGAGGGAAATGGAGAGAGATCAAGCAAAGATCTCATAGACTGCCAGGAGGGCAGTGGTGAAACCTCAGATTTCCAAGTGGGAAAAGAGAATGAGAAGATGAGACTATCTGAAAGTTTCAAGAACTCGGAGGTGATTTCATATCAACAAGAAGTGATGATGGAGGAGGATAAAAGGTGCATTCTGATCATTGGAGGGATCATCGTATTCCTTCCAAAAATCCTAGTTGATTTTGGTGTACATGTTGAAGGTGCAGAGGAAGGACAACCGACAGTGACTATTGTGAAGGAGGAGAAGGAGAAGACATTGAAATTCCCAAGAGATGAAGGAAGAGGAGCATTCAGAGCAAATTCTCACTCAATGGGAGAATGAGTTGAAAATGATGGAGGATTGGCTATATCATCCAGACATAGAATAATAATTCCAGAAGGAGACAATCATGTAGAGTGAAGAAGAATTCCATCCTAAGGAGTAGTTTGATGAAGCTGGAGTTGCACCAGTGCAAGAGGAGACAAAATCACTGACATAAGGAGAACTATCAGAGGATACTCTTGAGAAAAAGATGAGGAGAATGGCTGCAGAAGGTGAACCTACAGTGGAGTGACAAGTTGAGGGCATAGGTGATGAAATCAGGATGGGAGATCATATTTATTTTCCCATTGGTATGTGTGATGAGAAGGAGATGCAACAAAGTAGACTGAAAAAGAAGAGCCAATATGTGAACCAGCTGGATGAGGTGATCGAGGAGATAAGAAAGTTGATTTTGAAATCAACACAGTAGGCCGCCAACACTGGAGGAAGAAGTCACAGAGGAGGACATGCAAAAGCATCAAGGCAATAACAACAACAACACCATAGAAGAGGAGCAGATGGATAGATACACATAAAAGTTTGGGACCCTAAAGGATCTCAAACTCACCAGCAAGGGAGCCATGAGCAAGAGCTCATGATTTTTGTAAGCATGAGAGTATGATGCAGGAGCATTGCTCCACCTCAGTAAAGCAACAACAAGCCAGTGCATCTGTGCACTAGGAGGGAGAGGATCCCAAAGAGGACGCACCAGTCCTTCCAAATTTGAGCCTAAATTTAAAATTTTTAATGTAATTAAATGTTTTAGGGCTCAAAGAAAGACGAGCGCATGTGAATTTTTTAGGACAAGTTATTTTAATGGGTTGTTTCTCCTTTAATGGATTACAGACAGATGGATTTAGGTCTGATTCAGACTAGATATCCATTGAATGTAATTCAATGTAATTAATGAGAGTTAGGTAGGTGGAGGAAGGCTCAAGGAGCCCCTCTTTTGTAAAAGATCAATGTATCAAATTCATGAGTGTTAGGAGTTAGTTGTAATGAGAGCATTAGAGAGAACAAGAGAGGAGAGGAAGAGTTGAAGACCCTGTTGTAGTCCAGCCTTTGTAAACACTTGTAGAAAACATTCAGAGATTAATGAAAAGAGTCGTTTTTCTTGCATATGAGTTCTTCCATGTATGTTTATTTGTTTTCTGAATGTATCTAAGTGTTTACTATGTGTTTTATGAATGCTATTAGTGCATGTATAAATGTTTCATTTGTAGGATTAGATATACTTCTCTATCTCTCTGTGAGTTTGCTGAGTGTTTTGGGTTCTCAAGGCTTCTGGAAGGAGTGCACACCAAATTTAGAGAAAAATCTATGAAGCCAGTGAAAGGAGTGAACTTGAACTCTCTTTCGAGTTCAAAAAAGAGTGTGTCAGGTGAGCACACTAGAATCATTCTCAAATTCAGGAGAGAAAACCTGTGCAAGGGATATAGAGTTCAGAGTTGTTGAATACTCTGATAGTTGTGCAAGGAACACATTGAGCAAGCTTCTAGGAGGGAACACAACTTCCTTTGAATAAAAAAAGACTGGGAACCGTACAGTTGGATCACGTAAAAGCTTAGGATAAACAATTCTATTTCACATAGAGGCTCTGTAAGGAGTGCATTGAGTGAGCGCAAGGAGTGCGCAAGAAGAATTTTGAAAAAAAAATTAAGTCTGAGTCTTTTAGAAGCTCAGAGTGCAAAGAGTGCACATGGGCCACACTCTGTTAATTGTTAGTAAAATTCAAGGAGAAAGTGCAAGGATTGTGCTAGAGGTCGAGTGGCTTCAAGTCCACAAAAGCTCACAAGGAAGAGCATCTTCGCTGCCAGGAGGGCAGAAGGGTTTCATCAAGGGAGAAAAGTGTTGAGACCCTTTAAATGTTTGAGCAAGTTTAAAGCTCCGAAGAGATAAAGAGTACATGGGTTACGTAGGAGGGACTTGGCAAAATTCCCAAGTCTAAAATCTTTGAAGAGTTTAGAGGAGGAGTTCAAGGTTAGATTCACCATGAGTAGACAAGCTAAGGATGGAAAACATTACAAAGAATGCAGTCAAGGTTCAATCTATTTGAAGGCTCGAAGAAATCCTTCATTGAAATGAAAATTGAATCAGCTGCAGAGGAGGAGCTACAGGATCCATTGGATTGGCTATGGGAATAGATCGAGACTATTAGATCTGAGTCTACAATCAAGGAGGATTTCACAAAGGAGAAGGATAGATCCCAGCCACATGATCTGGGCAAGAGCTAAATCGGCCATATGATCGGGAGGTAAGTAGCATGGGATTTAACCCTTAGCATCCTTCAAACTTCGTTAGTTCAGAGGCATAACTTTGTTTGGATTTGAAAGATCGCACAGCTCCAAAGGCTAGAGCACATCATGATAATTGGCGTAAGAGGATGTGTGTTAGCAGATTGCTAGGTCAGGAGGTATACTTCTCCAGAGGAAATTGGCTGAGGAGGTGATCAGGATTCTCGAAGTTCCAGGATTTGAAGTGAACCAGGACCATCCATTCCCAGGATACGTGGAAATATATTTAGGTATCCAAAGGAATAACACTCTGGAAGAAATAAGGTAATACTAAGTCGATAATTCCTAAAGGATCGAAGGTCGGAGTCCATCCGAGCCATCCATCACAGTGGACACATGTCAGAAGATCCGAAGGTCTAGAACCCTAGTACTCCAGAGGGTTTTCGGATAAGTGTTAATGGAAGACTCCCGAAGGGCCGGGAGCTGGAGATAATATCAACTATCCATTGAAAGGGACAAGTGGAGCACAAATCCAAGCTCTGTTAGTTCGAGGTTCAGAGGAAGTAGAGTGCAGGAAGTGAAGGGCTTTCGAAGGCCCGAAGGCCGAAATTCAATCCTCACAATTGATCAGAGAAGACACACGGAAGACAGACAATTCCTTCACTAATTTGAGATTCGGTGGGATAGTGAGTTGGAGGAGCCAGAGTTCTTGAATCCCTAGGAGCCGAAGTTAATTTGGAGCGCCGATTAGGAGGGACACGTGTCAGTGGATCGTGCATTCCGAGAGACCACCAGTCCGGGGGATTAGGAGTGTAGTGTGTTCACCCCACCCAAAGCTTGAAGGCCAAAGCCAATCCTGGCCATTGGTTTCCAGAATAAACGTGGAAGGTAAGCCTGTACTCCACTAGTTTGGGGTTCAGAAAGAACACATTGCATGGAGGTAAGAGACTCCCGGAGGTCCAAAGGAGAAAATAGAATCTGGGTTGTTCATTGGGGGAGGACACCTGGCGACAGAATAGGAGTATTCCATGGACTTGGCACTCGAAAAGATTTGGGGTATTATGTCATGGGAACCTCTGAAGCTTGGAGTTCCATAGTAGATCTCGTCCATTCATTGCGATGGAAAGGTGGAGGGAATATTTTGCCTCTGCCAAATTCGGCGTTTGACACTTCATGAGTTTGAAGCTGTAGAGTATTTAGAACTCCTGAAGCCCAGGATTCAGGAGAAGATCAGGACCGTTGGTTGCTGAAGAGTGGAGAGCCATTGATTTGTGAGTGGTGTTGTTTGACAGATCGACACTCTGGGGAATTCACCGTTGGGCATATAAAAATGGGTCGAAGCCGAAAGAAGTGAAGTGCACGCGGATCATCAATCTGTGCGTAAGAAGACAACCGTACGGTCTAGTTCAGAGTTTGACACTTCGCAATCCTAGTGTGGTGGAGCAGGGATAATCCCCGAAGCCCATATTTTTTAAGTCTGTACAAGCCGTATATTTTGACGGAGGTTTTGAACCGTTGATCCCCGTAGGTGTTCAGGACTTTGCCAATTCACGAGTCCGAAGGAGTTGAGGTATTCTATTGTTGAGAGCTCCTGGAGCTCAAATTTTCATAGGGATGAATTAGAGCATCGTGGTTAGTGCTTGTGCCTGAGACTTGATTAGAAAAGGAATTGAGTGGTTTAGCCCATGATTTTGACCGAGAGTCACGTGGAAGATTCAGTTGGCACATAAAAACCTTCACAGACTTAGTTTTACGTGTGGGGAACAGGTTAAAGGGGGCTAGGGCTCAAAATTGATTTTTTGGCTCTAGAAGGAAGTTTGGGCCATGCTTTCATCCCGAAGCTACATGTTGGATCCTCACTAGTTGTTTAGAGGTGCGGGGAAGAAATAAGAGAACTTGTGTATGGAATTTTGGGGCTTCAACAGGGCCCGACTAGTTGATTCGGCTCCCGATTTGAACGATCCTTAGAACGAGAGGTCGCACGAACCCTGGGAGAGGGTGGGGTCTACATCAGGAAGGGGGGTGTTAGCTCAATCAAAAGGGGAATATGCAAAAAATTTACAAATTCATACGAAGTTATGTGATTGGAAACTGATCCTATGATCGAACTTATATACTATATAATATGGGTCTTTTGCATACAAGTAATGGGGAACATACAAAGGATTTGGAATATTATTTTCAGGCATTAGAATGGAACCCATCCTTACCACAAAATCTTAATAATACGACCTTGATCTGTCACGTACCGTAGAATAACTTAGTTAATAACTACTACGGGTAAGGATAAAAGAAAATGATTTCTACATATGCATCGTCCATTTTTATCAGCTGTGGTAAAAAAAACATCTCTTATAGGATCTTGAATATGAATAGATAGAACCTAAGCATTCCATGGATAAAAAATTCAATTAATGATGGAAGCACAATAAAGATCAATTATTGAAAGAAGGTTCAGGTTCATCAAGTCTATTCATTGACAAAAATAGACTTATGTAATAGAGTCAATCTAGTAAGCTATTGACATTTGATATTAAAAAAATATCAATAATAAAAAAAATTCAATGTCTATCCGAAATAAAATATTTCAATATTCATCTTTAATAAAATCACATATATTGTCAAATCTAGCTAATTTTATTGGATTAGGAGGGCTTCCAAGGTTAAAAAAAATCCAACAATAGCCCAAGAAAAATACTATAAAAATTCTTAGAAGTCATATTGGTTATCAATTTTTTTTATCAAGTATTAATTGAAATCGAATTGGTTTATTGACCTGAATCAGTTGTATTATCGATCAGTTTATTGACCTGAATCAAGATTTCCAGAATGCCGTAAACCAAAGGTGTGGCGGTCATCTATGCGGGCCTCCCTTCAAACCTAGAAATTCTTCGCCCTCTAGTTGAAGGACAGGGATGGAATGATCGTGGTTTTCTCCTCTATTTCTAGGATTTATGGATCCCTGACACCGAATATCCTCTGCCTCTGCTGTCGGGCAGGCAGAACACCAATAAAATCTCCCGCGACATGCTGCCCAAGATCTTCGATCAACTAGGACAAATGCGCGAGCCGTTGGAGGTTCTCACGAGGGAGCTCACTGACCGGGAATACTACGAATCCAAGGGCCTGTCGGCTCCCGATCGCCTCATTCCCGTCTTCGAATTCTTCATGGGCTGGTCCCATCTTTGAGTCCTGCGCAAACCTTCCCATATGTCCCAAAAACTATAAAGGTACAATCACCCATACAACACGGATCCCATTAGGCACTTTTAAGGGCCTGCGGGTGCGATTTGTGGCCATTTGCATCACACCTTGCGCACCTCACATTTTTAGAGTGATTGCGCCAAAAAAAAAAAGGGGTAGATGTCACCGAGCACCAAGAAGATCTGAATACCACTTGAGTATGTAAGTTTCTACATCTAGTCACTTACTCTCTTATCTTATAAATATGTAGCTGAACACTTTTTTCTACCTTACAAGCTTTTTATGTCTCTAGGGATGGGTGGAGTGTTCACTTGAAACGTTGGACATTTTGAAACATAGAAGATAGTTTTATTAATAAAAATAATCAGCGTATAAACACCATCTCCAACTCATTCCAAGCATGCTTGATCCTCAGAGAAATATTTGATTTCTCTTCTTTTCCTTCACAACATAGCCCATTTGAATAAACTAATGAACCTCAAAATGCCAATAAAAAAATTCTTGAGTTGATCCACTTTCTTGCTTTCATAGATTCAAGGACAACTAACCCAAAAATATGATACATAAGACATCATGGACATAGGGTAATGGATCTCCTATGGAATCCAACTAGAAAACTTATCCTCTCCTCCTACTCTAGAAATTTTTTACTTTGACAATGGCTCTTGAATATAGAACAAACTCCTTCTATGTGCATAGGGTAATGGATCTCCTTCTCTATCACTTGAATGGTCATCTCCCTCTTATAACAATGACAAAATGGAAATATCCAATTCGACCTTCAATGCCCAACAAACCAATCAACAATAATCATAAGATGTTGAACCCTAATCAACTCAACATGGATTTACTACTCTCCTTGAGTGCTTGATCTCTTTATTTATGTATGGAATATTGAATTCCTATATTACTACAATGGAAGATTGATTTTTGTCATTTTTCTTCACACCATGGCCCATTTGAATAAAGTAATGAACTTTAAAATGCATTCCTTTTCATAAGGCCTTGGGAATCCCCGACGTTTGGTTTCTTTACAAATTTTGTTCTGATTGTACCTCATCAATTTGATTTCTATGTTTCGTTGAAAGTAAAATGAAATATGCTAGTAATATATTTTTCGTCTATGTTAAGTCACTTTTCATAAATTTGTGCTAAAATCATTTAAGATAATGGATATTAAAAGTAGAAATTACCCTTGAAGTTTTCAAGGTATGTCGTAAATGTTTGAGTTGAAATTAATTGGGTAATTAGCATAAATAATTAACCATGGAGCATATCCTCAATCTCATGAAATATATGGACCACGTTTTGGAGCATATCCTCAATCTTACAACTATGTATATAATTAGTAGGTATGTAGCATGGCTATCAATAAATAAATGAATATGCACACATACATAAATGAATTGGAATATATGTAAGTTTTGTTGAATGGATGGTGTCATAAATGCCTTCAACTTCAATTTTCTTTTACTTATAAAACTCTAACTAGACTTTGT
>JZKD02S1673308.1:1013118-1032375 GCA_000966675.3 Picea glauca
ATATATATATATATATATATATCGATTAATAATATTTTTTGATGAGTGGATACACAGTGATAGTGTAAGCAACTTTGATTGAATCTTTTACATTTGCATTGAATTATTGTAACAACCCATGAATGCAAATATAAATTTTATGGTTTGGATAAACATTTATTATATTATGTATATTCAAAAATATTATAAAAACAGAAAAATAAAAAAAGAGCCACATGTTGATTTTTCAATAAGCTAGGTTTAAGCATGAATTTCATTCCATTTTTTTCATTTTACTTAAACCATAAAACAATTTGTTTCAAAAACCAAAATCACAAGAAGAAACACCATGCACAAGTACACAAGAAGTATCCTAGGAAACCCTTCTCAACAAGGGAAGAAAACCTAGCCAATCCTTTGCTATATTCTTCAAGAGAAGGACCTCCATCACCATAAATACCTAGCACACAAGAGGGTGCTTACAAACCCTATAAGACTAGTTCCCAAGAGAGGTACACACTTTTCCCAAGAACAAGTGTTTGCTGAAATTTCCAAACTCGCACTTGCGATATGATTCCTCAATGGGGAATTTACCTTTATTTATATTAGACTGAACCTGTCAACAATAGTGTCTATTGGAACAATGACCTTAATAACTCATAATATAATTAATAATTACTATATTAATAATCTTTTACATCAATTATCTTTCACTTTATGGCGGGGCTGACCTGTACCCTTTACATCACAAATAGGGTTATAGGTAAGTTTGACTCTTGTACAATATAGCAAGGGATCTCATACACTGAATAGTGATCAAACAATAGGGGTACATCCATTTGTGCATAGCCACAGGGATGTCCACATCTCTATCTCATTGTGTCTCACAGGAGAACCACACTTACTAGTGCTCAACCACTAGGATCACTTTCACATGTGCTCAACCACATGCATGTCCAACTCAACAAATCTTCTTTCTCCCTGCATTACACAGGAGAATCATCTAGAGTATCATCTCAAATCTCTTCACAGAGGAGGCCAATATATCATTTCAACTTTTTTTTAGAACGATACACCCAACTCATGGGCTCCCCCACACGTTCACCTGTTCTCAGCGACAAGCACATCCAACTCAACATATCTTCTTTCTCACCACGTTACATATGAGAATCATCTGGAGTATCACATCATCTCAACTCTTTGCACACAGGAGAACATTAAACCCATCACATGGGATCCTCACCCCACACAGGGTACACAACGTTCCATCTTCGTCTCAAAGAGGAACCACATACCCAAATCATGGGCACATCCAACTCATGGGCTTCCTAACCCCACATAGGGGCAGGCAACATTCCTTATCTATTTCAGATAGGAACCACACACCCAACTCATAGGCTTTCTCTTAGGATGAATTACTCAGTCTGTGTCTTGGAGGATGTCTCGCGCAACTGTAATCATCAACACTCCCTCTCAGCTAGGGATGCATTCTCCATTAAGCCAAGTCTCGCACAAAAGTACTCTAACTTTGTCCTGGTTGTAGTCATCAACACTCCCTCTCAACTATAAAGGTATTCTCCACCAAGCCAGTTTCTCATAGAAGTACTCGAACTTTGAATTGGCAAGAAGTTTGGTGAAGATATCTGCAATTTGCTCATGTGTAGGAAGGTATTTCACATGTACTTCTTTCCTCTACATCATGTCTCTGATATAATGATATTTTATCTCAATGTGTTTTGATATATCATGAAACACAGGGTTCTCAAAGAGCTTTACACAACTCTAGTTATCACAATGAATAATAGGATCCATCTCATCATCAAGTAAATTTGTCAGAATCTTGCAAAGCCACACTGCTTTGTGGATTGCCACACTCAATGCTAAATACTCTTCTTTTATAGTACTCAAGGCCATAGAGCTCTGTTTTCTATTGCACTAAGAAACATGGTAGACCTCAAGGTAAAACAACACCCAGATGTGCTCCTCCAGTCCACTGCATTCTCTTCTGAATCTGCATCGACATATCCTTGCAAACTCAAGTCCACACTAGAGGCATATCTCAGGCCATATCCAATCGGGCCTCATATATATATCAATACATGCTTTTCTTCTATCCAGTGAGCCTGTCTTGGCTGACTCATGAATTGACTAATGCACATTAACTGCATAGAATAAATCGATTTTGGTGTTAACTAGATACATCAATAATCCAATCAGTTGTGGATCAATATCATCTGAATCATCATCATTCATTTTATTCAAATCCATCATCATAGGTGTAGGTATGGATTTGCATTCTATCATACTGAACTTATTTAATATCCCCACTGTATATTTTCCTTGACTGAGGAAAATCTCATTGGTCCTCTGTCATTCTTCTTGTCCCAAGAAGTAGTGCATCATACCTAGATCCTTTATCTCGAAATCGAAAGTCAAAGCTTGCTTGTATCCAGCAAAACAACTTCTTGAATAAGTCATCAAAATCAGGCTCTCATCACCAACAATGTAATAATATAAATTTGGATAAACAACACTCTTGCTGAAACCCAAACTCATAAAGAATCGATCCATCTGATGTAGTTTCCAACTCATGGATGGTAGTACATATGGAGGTGTATCGAGCTTACTGGATCAAGTGTCTCATCATAGAAAACTCCCTCTATTTGTGGGAATCCTCTGGCTACAGATCTCACTTTGTATTTCTCGACACTTCCATTATCTGCATGCTTGATATTATATATCCATTTGGAAGTCACCACAAACTTCCCTTCTAGTCTCAAAAAAATATCTCATACATCATTCTTTAAAATATACTCCATTATTCTTTTGTCATGTCATATTTCCATAACTATTCACCCGTCACTTCTTCATGACAAGAAGGCTCAAAATCAATGAAGTGGCTCATGACTGAGGGGTACCTTGAAAATCTCTTTTTATCTCTTGAGATAAGCCTCAAGGGGCTTGTATGCTCCTCTATCTTCTTCATATTTTGTCAAGACCAGCTAGGCCTTTAATGCCCTATTGCAATATCTCTGGGAATATCAACTGGAGGAAATGGATCGAATGTAATAATATTTGTCTCCCTTTGAACTTCTCAAGGGGGAGAAGGTATTGTCTCACTATCAATCTCCATCTAAGATTCTCTGGACCTTTGACAGGCTATCAATTATTCAAAGGAAACATATATACTTGTCTCAATCTATCTTTGATCAAGGATGTAGATATGATATGTCTTTGAAAATTCACTTGCTATTCCATAAATGTGTCCTTTCTCCTTGAAGGGTCTAGCTTGGACCTCTTCTCTTTGGGTACATGAAAATACATTGGGCACCCAAATATCCTGAAGTGTTCTATATCGGTCTTCACTCCGGTGAGGGATTCTTTGGAAGTTATGTTTCTTCAAAATCTGGTGAAGCCTCATGTTCTGAGCATATATTGTGTCATGCATTTTTCTGCCCATAGAATCATAGAACGATTTTGATCATGCATTATTGCATTGGTTTCCTCAATGATGGTTCTGTTATTCTTCCTTCTCAAATAGTTTTGACTTTCTCCGAAGTTTGAAGTATAAGCATCTTCCTTTGTTTTTAACTTGCTTGGAACAAGAAAAAAAAATGAAAGGAAACAAAACAAGAATATATCCTAAAGGACAATAATGAGTACATCCCTAGAATAAAAACGGTTTAAAGATTTTTGTCACAACTACAACACCTACTTGTAATGTAGCAAACTTTAGAAGTGTATTTAAGAGGCATTATAATTAAAACAATCAAACTTGGAGTCTTCACTTCTAGTGTGTTGTTCCTATGAATGTACTAAGATCCCTATGGATCCATGACTTCAACAACGATTCCTTCCTCTTGCAATTTCTCTCATGACAATGATACAAATAATATATACAAGTGCATACCTGAGGATGTTGATATGATTTCTCCAATGGAACCTAGATGATCTTTGTCCTCTGATATATTCATGAAGAAGGTAATCACAGTGTCAACTTTTGTTATTTCGAAGATGGCCCTTCAGTGTAAGATATTGAGTAGATGATTGGCTTCCTTGTCTTGATGCCATATTCCTTCCATTCATTGATAGTTGTCTCTAGTAAAAATTTTTGTATCATCCACAATAAGTATTACTCTGAAGTCTTGTCTTCGAGGAACTTGAAGTTTCTTGATCCGTCAAGATTATCTTCCATCATAGTTTTGTTCACCATATTTTTAGATTATTCACAAACCATTGTCAATTGGGCTAGAAAACCTAATGGCTAGGCTAGGATAGAAACCTTAGGTTTTGTTGGGATTATGAATTCAAACAATAATACTTGAAATTCAAAAGAAAACAACTAATCTTGAAGGCTTCTTCAAAGAGTTTCAGAAACCCTAAAGCCATAAATCTACATAAATTTGCGGAATGCTAGAAACCCTAGGGCCACAAATCCAAAATTCTTAGAATTTCACTTTGGAAGTTTCTGGAGGTGTGTTGAAGGAGGTCATACCCTTATGTACAAATTTCAGCCCCAACTTCCAAGTGTGAAGTGATGAAACACCCAAAAGAAGAGGTTCGTACGTATTTTCTCGAAACCCTAGGAGGGTCGTATGATTGTGCAAAAGAGGAGGAATGACTAGTAAAATCTTGTGCAATGGTTCTTAAAGACCTATGCTCTGATACCATGTTGATTTTTCAATAATATAGGTTTAAGCATGGATTTTGTTCCATTTTTTCCATTTTATTTAAACCATAAAACAATTTGTTGCAACAATTCAGATCACAAGGAGAAACACCATGCACAAGTACACAAGAAGTATCTTGGGAAACCCTTCTCAACAAGGGAAGAAAACCCAACCAATCCTTTTCTATATTCTTCAATAGAAATACCTCCACCACCATAAAGAACTATCACAAAAGAGGGAGCTTACAAACCCTATAAGACTAGTTCCCAAGAGAGGTGCACACTTTTCCCAAGAACATGTGTTTGCTGAAATTTCCAAACTCACACTTGTGATATGATTCCTCAATGGGGAATTTAACTGTATTTATATTAGACTAAACCTGTCAAAATTAGTGTCTATTGGCACAACAGGTCCAACCTCAATACATAATAATATAATTAATAATTACTATATTAATTATCTGTTACATTAATTATCTTTCTCTTTATGGTGGGTCCAACCTGTACCCTTTACATCACAAATAGGTTTACATGTAAGTCTAACTCTTGTACAATATATCAAGGGATATCATACACCCACTAGTGATCAACCAGTAGGGGCTTATCCATCTATGCTCATCCATAGGGATGTCCACATCTCTATCTCACTGTGTCTCATAGGATAACCACACTCACTAGTGCTTAGCCACTAAGATCACATTCACTTGTTCTCAGCCACATGCACGCCCAACTCAAAATATCTTCGTTCTCATTGTGTTACACAGGAGAATCATCTGAAGTATCATATAAAATCTCTACATAAAGGATGCCAATATATCATTTCATCTTTGTATCAAAACAATACACACAAATCATGGGATTCCCCACACATTCAACTGTGCTCATCCACAGGCACGTCCAACTCAATAGATCTTCTTTCTCACTGCATTACACAGGAGAATCATTTGGAGTATCACATGATATCAACTCTCTGCACAGAGGAGAATAGTAAACCCATCACATGGGCTCCTCACCCCACACAAGGCACACAACGTTCCATCTCTGTCTCAGAGAGGAACCACACACCCAACTCATGGGCTTCCTCACCCCACAGAGGGGCACACAACATTCCTTCTTTTTATCAGAGAGGAACCACACACCCAACTCATGGGCTTCCTCTTAGGCCAAATTACTCATTCTGTGTCCCGGAGGATGTCTCACGCAGCTGTAATCATCAACACCACAAACTCTAGCTAACTAAACCCCTGATAAAAAAAGATGCATGTAACCATGTTCAAATGAAGTATGAATAAAGTATATTAATATTAAGCAGATATTATATTTAATTGTGTCTCATATTTGATCCCCACCCTAGGCCAATACCACATTGGTATTAAAAGGGCCTATGCATGGCCTTCTAAGAAAGGTAGTATATTTATTAGTAAGTTTAATAGTCAATGAAATACAATTGCATTTGAACATATTGTAAATTATGAATGCAAATTAAAATTACTTAATATTGTTCACAATGATGTTGTTTGTGGGTTATTTCCACTCACCTTTGAAGAAGAAGAAAATCATGGAATTGTTATAAGATCTTAACACCTTATCGGAGAGAAGGAAGATATGTATTTGTGATTATTTTATTGTTTTTTAAATTTCTTATGCTATTTATTTGCATTGTTTTTGTAATTTGTTAATTGAATTAAAAATCCGATCTAATTTATATGAAATCACTTATTAAATTACAACAGAATAATTAATATGGAACCTGGAGACAATCAAAACCCCACACAACCACACGAAATCACAAAAAACTCCAACCCACCACAACCACCGAGCATAAACACACAAATTGATGAAGGGTTGACCTCTTTAAGATCAATTGTCCATGAATTAAGAGGTACAAGAGATCCTAGCCTATTTTCATTGGCCAGTTCATTGGATTCCATTGTATCATCCATTGCAAGTGCCCAAGGGAAATTAACTAGTATTTATAAATACAAGGCTAGGGTGTTCGACTATTACAGGACTGGAATTGATAGAAACCAAGTCAGAGACTTGAACATTACAAAACAAGATTTTATATCTTTATTTATTGATCCTAGATCCATAATACAACCACGAGTCAACAAGAGATGCATTTGTATGGATTGGTGCATCCACCAACAATTTAGGGATAACTATATGGATAGGTGGTTCTTGGTGTTTGACAAACCTCCCTGCAATAACAAAGAGGTGCCTCTATATTTCTTGATGAAATTATCGGAAAAAATTATTTTGGGTCACCATGTCAACTAGTTTGACATTGGTTATTTCCAGGGGGTGGGTCTAAGGTCTGCACAAAACATAGATCATTCTAGGTCTGACCCCATGTTATGTCCTCATCGTCCTAGGTGAAATCCTAACCCCCTTTCTCAACATCCTCCCATTGTAGAAGGCATCCAACAGACACATGTATCTTTATCAATGTTGACTCAGAGCCTAGTTTAGCATGTGATTTTTTTTGCACTATATCGGTATGAGGTGCCTTCTAGTAACATTGGCAGAGAGGTCAAACCTTCAACCCATACAAAAAAGTACAACCATAAGAGGGAAAATGGACAAATTAGTTGTTCACGTGAGCCTCATCGATGCTCGAGTTGTAGGAATACTTTTTATGGCCTGATGGAGGCCAATGGACATCAAAGTTCCATGGAGGAGGTTAGTATATTAACTATCTATATTTTCTTCATGATTATATATATACACACATACAATAATATATCAAAATAAATACACAGAATACTATATATATAATATTCCATTTATTTATTTTGATATCTTATTGTATGATTTTTTGAAGTTGCTAGGCCCCTATAGTAGCCCCTCTCTGCCAATAGATGCATCATTGTTTGTATACGCCACTGATTCAGTAGTAGAGGCATCTTGTTCATTCGTTGTACCACATACACAAGTATGTGTCAGATTTGATAAATTCACCATAGCGATTTTTTTAATTTCTGGCTTCCTCAAAAATAATGTTCTTGTGTTTCTATAGGTTGTAGTACCATACAATGATGAGAAATGTCCACCTGGGATGGATAATTTACCACCTTCATAGGTAGCATGTGTTGAGTTAAATCTTGTTTAAATCTCAAATTTATGTTATTTATTTTGTTGAATTTAACTTTTTGGTACTAATAACAATATTATTAATATGTATGGAGGTTGCATCACTTTTTTCCAGCTATAGGGCTATTCCAATGCTTGGCCACCCTACCATGACACTTGGGTTAACTCTTTCCAACTCAATATTTTTACCATCCCTTGTACAACCCATGGGGGTTTATTTATTATAACCCCCAACATATTTCTTATCCCATCCATCCACAATGGATACACCCACAAGCCATCCACCCCCACTGCCTCTTCCATCACATCCATCCACAATGGATGCACTCATACACCACCCACCCTCACCACCATTTCCATCTGCACCATCCACCAAGGCTTCCAAAGTATACATTTCCTTGGAGCAATTTGCACAGCTGAGCGCTCCACCTGCCAACGACTCTCCACCATTGTCCAAGTTATTCACAATGAGGTAATGTGTTGATGATCAATTTTTATGTATTACGAATGGAATTGATTTTATTCATATTTGTTTAAATTTCATGATTTGATCCTTGTAACTGATGCATGGTGGAATTTCTAAGAGATTAGGGTCGTGGAGGAGGGTAACACCCTCATGATTGGCAATATCATATGTGATGAGTTTTCTTAGGTTGAATTACAAAGCATGATTTTGTAATTCTTTTAATTCATTGTAGAATAAAACTTATAAGAATGTTGTTTCTTTGTTGAGTCTTGAGAGCAATGAACCATGCTCAGGCACAAAACCACTTAAGGTTCTTATTTGAGTAAGAGAAGAAATATCAATTTCTAGGATGCTCTTATTATATCACTCAAACCACTCTAATAAATATCTTGTAAAATTCAAGTTTAAATATATCAAACTTAGTTATATGCATGTGCCCAAATGATCATAATCATATGATACAAATGAAACATAGATATAAGTTAGACTTACTACAACGGTTATGGGATAACTTGATGAACTTGTAAATATTTCAAAGAAACTTTTAAGGGATAAAATTTTCCATTGGGCTATTTTTCCACTTAATGTATTAAAGAAAAAACATTATTCACAAATTTCCATTTTCTCCAAAAGTGTTAATTCCAAAAGCCCATTTCAACCATAACGTACTAATGGAAACCTATATGGAAAATTTTGCAGATTAATATGGTCATAATGATGTTCAAAATTACATCCAAATAACTTTATTATAAATGATATAATAAAATGATATCCTTTTACTTTTGCAATTTTCCTCTTAATCATGTCATGTTTCAAAACCACACTATATTGGGTGTTGTGAAAAGTAATTGACCTTGTCTTGTGTTTCCTTTCCTTTCCTTTCCTTACCATGTATAGCATTTAATTTCCTTTCCTTGTCTTTACATGCCTTGTATTTCCTTTCCTTGTGTTTACATACCTTATCTTGTCATTCCTTGTCTTGACTTTCCTTTCCTTTCCATTCCTTGCCTTGCCTTTCCATGCCTTTCCTTGCCTTGTGTTGTTCCTTACCATTTCTTGCCTTGCCCTGCATTTCCTTTCCTTTCCTTTCCTTTTCATTCCTTTCCTTTCGATGTCATGCCTTGATTTCCTTTCCATGCCTTGCCTTTCTATGCCTTACATTTACTTTCCTTTCCTTTCCATGCCTTGCATTGAATTTCTTTTCCTTGTCATACCTATACCTAGACCTAGACCTTGTGTTTCCATGTCTTTCCTTCTCTTTCCTTTCCATGTCTATACTTGTCTTTCCTTTCCTTGCCATGCCATGCATTTCCTTACCATGCCTTGCCTTGAATTTCCTTTTCTTGCCTTGTCATGGCTTTCATTTCCTCTCCTTTCCTTGCCTTGAATTGCCTTGTCTTATCTTGCCTTGTGTTTCCATGCCTTATGTTTCCTTTTCTTGCCTTGCCATGCCATGCCTTTCCTTAACATAATTTTCATTTCCATGCCTTGTATTAAACTAACATTGACAATGTATCATCTAGTTTCCATATTTCAATATGTTTAATATTATTTTCAATCAATTCCATGCTCCCTAATTTTGGGACTATAGAATTTATTTAAAAAGTACTAACTGACAAGAATGATGTATACCATGTAAATCAAAATTGAAATTGCTTCTCAAATCAACGTGGAATGAGGTTTTCTCATAACATTACATATAAACATGTTAACCTTAGTTTGGAATATATATTTTTAATTGTTTCTCAAAAGGATCTTGACATGTGATATATTCATTAGGACTAATAGTTAATAACAATAATTTGGTGTTGATGTTGAGTTCCAAATATTACTAGGGATACAAGCACAATCCATAGTGATAGGTGACATCACTTAATTTATCACCTTCAAATATACATATATCGAAATGTGGGTCAAGCTACCTTGAAAATTTTCCATTTTATCATAGATTTTGATGTTTTCTCTTCAACTACTATTATTTTGAGAGATAGGCATATATATAGATTTGGCATCATTTCTTCCTAAGGAATGCCTTTATGACCTTAGACCAACAAATTTTTAAGATTTATTTCACATGCATATGGCCTTAAAATAATGTTATATTTTCATCTAGGACCACATTGAAGATATTTGGAAAGCCTGTGTTATTTTAATGGTAACTTAGAAATGTGGCCCTTTAGCTATTTGTGTAAATTTTGCATTAGGTCCTATGGCAATTTTCTGCTCATGTTTCAACTCATAGGTTTCAAATGCTTTATGGATTCTAACAAAAAACTGTGGTTGTTTCATCACATTAACATAAATTATGTTCAATAAATGCCAGGATACTATGTTTCAATTGATCTCCATTCTTTGTAATAATCCCTTGATTAGTGGTACTTGATATTTTTCAATCATATTAAGTTAACATTTGAAAACAATGTATCATTGGAGGATAAGGCTGAGGTGTAAATTGAAAACTTTGGAATTATATAATTTGAAGGGACATACACATGTCATAAAGTAGTGCTCTCGTATCTGGTTTATATGGTGATCTGTATTGAAATTACTTAGATCTTATGATTTAGGAGTGTGTTGTTTGTTAAGATTGAGGCTTAATTGTAGAATGTTTAACATTGGAATTTATATTTATGTGTAGCATGATGGGATTTATATCATGACAAGGATTTTGATTTGAATTATATGGTAAAGTAGATAGCTACCTAAGCATAACTTAGGTGTAGCGACAAAACTAAAGTGATGTGAATCATCAAATATCTCAAAGATTTAAAGGTATATACATTTGTGCATTTATGATATTGGAGGGAATCATTTCCAACCACCCGCATTGAAATTTGAAAAAACAAAAAAAGACCAAGTCACATACAATATCATTTAGTCTCACTTGTAGCTCATTTATTGATCTCCACTCCTTGACTCATTTCTCCTTCATCCTTGCACATAAAAATGTGGTATTGAATTTCCTTTCCATTGTCTTTCCATTGTCTTTCCATTTCCTTTCCATTGTTTTCCTTGCCATGTATATCCTTTCCTTTCCTTGCTTTATTTTTCCTTGCCTTGTATTTCCATGCCATCCCTTTCCTTACCATGCATTTCCTCACCATGTCATGCCTTACCTTTCCATGCCTTGCCTTTACATGTCTATCCTTACCATGTCTAGGTCTAGGCAAGGTCTAGGTCTAGACCTAGACCTAGACCATGAAATGGGCCTAGACCTAGAGCTAGAGTTATGCCTTGCCTTTCCTTTCCATGTCTAGACTTTATTTTCCTTGCATTGTATTTCCTTTCCTTTCCATTTCCTTGCATTTCCTTTTCATTTCCTTGCCATTTGTTTTCATGACCATGCATTTCCTTGCTATGTATAGTCTTTCCTTGTCATGTATATGTCTAGGAAAGGTCTATGAAAGGTTTAGGTCTATGTCTAGGTATAGGTATAGGTCTATTTCATGGTATAAACCATCATTTAGGTCATGGTCATGGTGTAGGTTTAGGTCTGGGTCATGTTATTTCCATGCCTTTCCATGCTTTTCCTTTCCGTGTCTAGCCTTACATTTCCTTCCATTGCATTTCCTTTTCTTTTCTTACCTTGCCTTGACATTTCCATTCCTTTAATTTCATTTCCTTGCATTACCCTAACTTTCCTTTCCTTTTCTTTCCTTAGACATAGACCTAGACCTAGAGCATGACTTGGAATTAGACCTAGACCTATACCTTAACCTTGACCTAGACCTTGTATTTCCATGCATTGCTTCACCATGTCTAGCCTCTTATTTCCTTGCATTGCATTTCCTTACCATGCCTTGCCTTATGTTACCTTGCCTTGTTTTTCCTTGACTTTCCTTTCCATGTCTATCATTTCCTTGTATTTCCTTTCCATGTCTAAGTCTAGGTTTATCCTTTCCTTACCTTGACACGCCTTTCCTTACTATATATATATATATCCTTTCCTTTCCATGTCTAGGTCTAGGTTTTGTTCTAGGAAAGGTATGTGTTTAGTTATAGGTCATGGTATAGGTCATGGTCAGGTCATGGTCTAGGTCATGGTCAGGTGTAGGTCTAGTTCTAGGTCCGGTTCTATGTCTTGGTCATGTTCTTGCCATGTCTTTCCATGGATTTACTTGCCATGTATATCCTTGAATTTCCTTGCCTTGCCTTGCCTTGCCTTGCCTTGCATTTCATTCCCTTTCATTTCCTTCACTTATAGCTAGACCTAGACTAGACCTAAACATAGACCTATACCATGACCTGAACCTAGAATCAGACCTAGAACTTGCCTTGAAATGCCTTTCCTTTCCATGTATAGAATTTATTTTCCTTGCATTACATTTCCATGGGATTTTCATGCCTTTTTGTTCCATTGCCTAGTCATTTCTTTTCCATTGCATTTCCATGTCTAGTTCTAGGTCTAGGTCTAGGCAAGCTCTATGTATATGTCTACATATTTGTCTAGGTATAGGTCATGGTATAGGTCATGGTCATGGTGTAGTTATAGGTCTAGGTCTAGGTATAGTTCTAGGTCTAGGTCATGGCTTAGTTCTAGTGCTAGGTCATGGTCTATTTCTAGGTATACGTCTAGGTACAAGTCTAGGTCATGGTATAGGTCTAGGTCTAGGTCTAGTTATAGGTATAGGTATAGGTCTAGGTCTAGGTATATGTGTAGGTCATGGTATATGTCTAGGTCATGGTCTAGGTCATGGTCTAGACCTAGACCTAGAACTATACCATGACCTAGACCTAGTCCTAAACCTAGACCATGACCTAGACCTAGAGCTTTCCTTGTCATGTCTTACCTTGCCATGTCTAGCCTTTCTTTTCTTTTCCTTGACTTTTCTTTCCTTGGATTTCCTTTGCATGCCTTGCCTTGAATTTCCTTGCATTTTCTTTTGTTGACTTTCCTTTCCATGTCTAGCCTTGCCTTGACTTTCCTTGACCTATACCATGACCTAGACCATGACCTAGAACTAGACACAGACCTAGACCTAGACCTAGAACTTACTTTCCATTCCTTTCCTTTTCTTCTATAGCCTTACCTTTTGTTTCCTTTCCTTGCATTGCCTTTCCTTTCCTTAAATTTACATGAATTTCCTTGACTTGCCTTTCCATCTCTAGCCTTGTCTTTCCATTTCCCAATCAAAACTTGTTCCTTGGTGTTGAAACATGAGAAGGCCATGGGGTTTTAGGTCTAAATTTAAATAAAATTCCAAATAATCATGAATATCAATACAACCATATTAATATAATACATGAAGGTCGTAATAAGATATAATCATCGATAAAAGAAACAAATATGTTTCATGGCAACATTGAGTAGCCTTAATAACAAGTAGTCATCAACAAAAATAAACATGTCACATATGGAAATGGTAGAGATAATACAAATTCTTAAACTATATAAGAATTTTTACAAGTTATTCACATGTCAAATAGTTTCTCAAGTACATTTATATTTAGTTTTGTTTTGTCAAAGATAGGGTGACTCTAGCATTTTCAGATTATGAAAGAAGCAAGGTTTCTTGCATGGGAATAAAAGTTAGATCTCCATATATCCACATAGAAATATTTTCCAATTCGCTTAGTTAACCTCCACACTACAACTTATTTGTTACATTAGGGTTATTTTTTGGTGTTTTTTTATTGATATTATTGTCTTGAAAGAATGAGATTCAACCTGTTTGGTTTTTTCGATGATGGAAATTATTCCCCCGAACCAAATTGTTAACATGTCCTTGAATGGGTTGAGGAGGTGAGTTGCATCTCGTAATAAAACTCTAACTGAGCCTCGAATGGATGAACCATTAGTTGCATTGGAATCAAGGCATTGGGTTACAAATAGAGGTACCTTCCACTATCAGTCCATTTCCCAGAAAACCATTTGTTGGAGGATCTCTGGGTCTAGAGTTTTGTTTGATGAGGCATAATGCAATTTATGAAAAAGGGGTCGATTTTGTTGAACATTGTGTTAGGAAATTATGGGTAGCATGGTCAGATGGTAATTGCATAAACAGATGTGCGAGAGCTTACAAAACTCAGTTAGGCCACTTAGTTTGGATTTTACACGCTCAGACCAAATTGTCAACATGTCCTTGAATGAGTTGAGGAGGCGAGTTGCAACTTTCCATAAACATATAACCGAGCCTTGGATGGATGAACCATTAGTTTAATTGGAATCGAGAATCGAGTTATAGATAGGGTTACCCCTTCAATGTCATTCCATTTCCCAAAAAATGTTTGTTGGAGGATCTCTGTATCTAGGCTTTTTCTAAGTGAGGCACAATGCAATTTCTAAACAAGGTGTTGATTTTGGTGAACACAGTGTTGGGAAAATGTTGGTAGTGAGGTCATGTGAGAATTGGAAAAACATATTTTTGGAAGCTTATGGAACTCAATTATTCCACTCAGATTGGATTTTATGCCCTTAGACCAAATTGTTAACATGTCCCTAAATGGATTGAGGAGGCAATTTGCAACTCACCATAAAAATATATATATATGCCTCAGATGGAAGAACTATAAGTTCCATTAGACTCAGGGCATCGAGTTACAACTATAGGTACCCCTTCGCTATCATTATGTTTCCCGAAAATCCATTTGTTAGAGGATATTTGAATCTAGGGCTTTCTCAGTGAGGCACACTACAATTTATGAACAAGGGGTCGATTTTGGTGAACACTGTGTCAGGTGGTTGTGGGTAGAATTTTCATGTGATCCTTGTCCAAATAGACATGTGGCATATTACCGAACTCAATTATGCTGCTTGGTTTGGATTTTATGCCCCCTGACCAAATTTTCAACATGTCCCTGAATGACTTGAATAGGCGAGTTGAAATTCGCCATAAAAATCTAATCGAGTCTCAGATGGATGAACCATTGGTTTCATTGGACTCCTAAAACCAGGTTACAACTAGGGTTACCCCTCCATTATCATTCCATTTCCCAAAAAATCATTTGTTGGAGGAGATTCAGATCTAGGGTTTTGCTAAGTGAGGCACAATGCAATTTCTAAACAAGGGGTCAATTTTGGTGAACACTGTTTCATGCTATTGTGGGTAGCATGTTCACGTGGGAATTTTCCAAATAGACATGTGGGAGATTAGGGAACTTATTTATGTCATTCAATTTGGATTTTATGCCCCCATACCAAATTGTCAACATGTCCCTGAATGGCTTGAGGAGGAGAGTTGTAACTTTCCATAAAACTCTAATCGGGCCTTGGATGGACAAACAGTTGTTTTCATTGGTCTCAGGGAAGCGATTTATAGCTAAGGGTACACATATATTTTCACTCTATTTCCCATAAAACCATTTGTTGGAGAATCTCAAGGTCTAAGGTTTTGTTTTGTGAGGCAAAGTGCAATTTCTCAACAAGAGGTCGATTTTGCATAACACTGTGTTGGGGGATTGTAGGTAGTGTGTCCATGTGGACCTTTCCTAAAAAGACATTTGAGAGCTTAAATAACTCATTTATGTCACTCAGTTTGGATTTTATTCCCCCATACCAAATTGTTAACATGTCCCTAGATGGCTTGAGGAGGTGAGTTGCAACATGCTATAAAACTCTTAGCAGGATTTGGATGGATGAACCATCGGTTTCATTGGAATCATAAAATTGGTTTACAACTAGGGGTACCCCTTAGCTATCATTTATTTTCACAAAAAAACATTTGTTGGAGGATATTCATATCTAGGGTTTTTCTCAGTGAGGCAAAGTGTAATTTCTAAACTAGGGGTTGATTTTATAAAACACCATGTTGGGTGATTTTGGGTAGCATGGTCATGTGGGAATTGGAAAAAAATATGTGTGGGATCTCACATAGCTCATTTATGCTGCTCGGTTTGGATTTTATGCCACGGGACCAAATTGTCAACATGTCCTTGAATATCTTAAGGAGGAAAGTTGCAACTCACCATAAAACTCCAACTAAGCCTTGGATGGAAAAACCATCAATTGCATTGGACTTAGGGAATCTAGTTACATGTAGGGGTACCCATTAAGTGTCATTCTATTTTCTGGAAAACCATTTGTTAGGGGTTCTTCGGATCTAAGGTTTTTCTCAATGAGGCATAGTGCAATTTGTGAACAAGGGATTGATTTTGTATAACACTATTTCAGGCGATTATGGGTAGCATGTTCAGGTGGTACTTATCCAAAAATACACATGGGAGCTTAAGAAACTCATTTATGCTACTCGATTTTGATTTTATGCCCCCAAACCAAATTGTCAACATGTCTGTGAATGACTTGAGGAGGCAAGTTGCAACTCACTATAAAACTCTAATCAAGACTCATGTGTACGGAACGTTGCTTGCATTGGAGTCAGTGAATTAGGTTATTGCTACAGTTAACCCTTCACTATCATTTCATTTCCCTAAAAACCATTTGTTGGAGGATCTTTGGATCTATGGTTTTTCTCAATGAGGCACACCGCAATTTCTGAACAAGGGGTCAATTTTGGTGAACATTGTGCCGGGTGATTGTGGGTAGTGAGGTCATGTGGGTATTGGAAAAATAGACATGTGTGAGCTTATGGAACTTAATTATGACAGTTGGTTTCAATTTTATGCCCCTGGACCAAATTGTTAACGTGTCCTTGAATGACTTGAGGAGGCGAGTTGCAACTTGCCATAAAACTATAATCGAGACTCAGAGGGAAAAACTATTGATTACATTGGACTTGGGGAATAAATTTATAGTTAGGGGTGACCCTTCACTATAATTATTTTTCTAGGAAAATCATTTTTTGGAGGATCTCTAGATCTGGGGTTTTTCTCAGTGAGGCACAATACAATTTCTGGAAAAGTGGTCAATTTTGTAGAGCATTGTGTCAGGAGATTGTGGGTAGTGTGGTCACATGGGACTTGGAAACAAAACATGTGGGATCTTACAGAACTCATTTATGTCACTCGGTTTGGATTTTGTGCCCCCCAACCAAATTGTCAATGTGTCCCTAAATGGCTTGAGGAGGCAAGTTGCAACTCGTCATAAAACTCTAACCAAGCCTCTAATGGATGAATCATTGGTTTCATTGTAATCGAGGCATCAATTTAAAGCTAAGGGTACCCTTATATTGTCATTTCATTTCCAAAAAAATCATTTGTTGGAGGATCTCAAGATCTAGGGTTTTTCTCAATGAGGCACAATGCAATTTATGAACAAGGGTTTGATTTTGGTGAACACTTTGTGTGGATATTGTGGTTAGAATAGTAATTGGGCATTGGAAAAAAAAACATGTGAGAGCTTACGAAACTCAATTATTCCACTCACTTTGTATTTTATGCTCCCAAATCAAATTGTCAACATGTCCCTAAATGGCTTGAGGAGGTGAGTTGCAACTTTCCATAAAACTCTAATCAACTCTCAGATGAACGAATCGTCAGTTGCATTGGACGCAGGGAACCATGTTACAGCTAGAGGTACCCCTCTGCTATCATTTTGTTTTTGAGTAGGCCATTTGTTGTAGGATCTCCAAATCTAGTACTTTTATTGGTGAGACACTATTGATCTACAAGTTTGTTTCATGGTCGAAGATCAAACTCACGAGGATATGAATCCTCCTAGATTTTTAGATAGGTGGTGTTCCTCTTGTTCTCATAATTCCATGAAAATAAAATAAAATAAAACAAAGTCTGAGAAGGACCATACTTAATATTTATATTCACATTCAAGGAAAAACAACACCTTTATATTAGGGACCAAGTGATTTAAAAGAAACTCAAATGTACAATATTTACAACATAAATAGATAATATGCACACAAAATATAAGGGACCGATATATCCATCACATCATTCATCAAAATATTAAACAATATCCATGAACAAAGAGAACATAAAATGGACCACAATTAAAAGAGAACTTTAAATTATCATTCCATAAAGCACCAAAAATATTATGTTGGATAAAATATTTGTAAACTCAAGCTTCAAATCAAAGTATTTGAGAATATAGTAATGTAATATCCCATGTATCTATATTGGAGTCTCAAAATAATAATGAGTCTTTATATACAAAGGTAAATGTGTTTAAAGAAAATAAATGCATTCACCCTTCAAACAGGACTTGGATAGGGCTCCCACGGACCATAAAGTGAAAAGACATAGAAGATAAAAGAAGGAAAACCAATAATCAACCTAAATCCCACATAATATTGAGAATACAAAGGAAATATGAGAAATGATTCTAGTAGAAATGAATGCAGGGAAAACTGAAAGAGTAAAGTTAATGTTTGACTCACTGTGATGGAGATATCTCATAACGTGTACTTGCTTATAGATGGCTCCTTTATAGTTGTATGTTGTAGTTGAGGTGGCATAACCACTGTAACTATTTCTTGATTTTATGGTTCAATAATTCTAATTAATGTATTTTTCAACCATTCCTCAATGTACTCTCTTAAGGGTTCCATGGTAATTTCATGTTTAGTTTTGAGTTCAAACAATTGATTTTCAAATTCCCTCAAATCTATCTCTGATTGATGCAATGTGTCATCCACTTCATCATTCGTGTTGATATACCAAACTAACCATTTTTCAATTTCATCTTCAGAAAATTCTATAGTTTTGGTAAATTCATTAGCCCAAGCAACTTTTAGTGCATTAAGTTTTCCCGTTAAATATTCTTTGGTTAGGATCATGGTATCCATCAATAAATTGGGACCATATAATTCTTTAGTAAGAATAACCAGTTTAAGAAATAAATCACTTTTTTTATTCCTTAAGACATCGGTTTAATTTATCATTTTTCTTAATTCTTTGATTCTCCTTAGCCAACATGCATTAATATGTTTCATATGGTAAGGCAAGGGAAGTTTTTGTTTCTTGCTTCAGACTTCATTTAAGCTTGAGACTTTAATAATAAAAAGTGTGTATTTTCATTTAAGAAATTGTGTTCTTCATTTATATATATATATATTTTCATAAAACAAGGCAATTTTTCATTATAAAAGGGTTTTTTCATTGATTTTTTTTTTATACAAAAATATTTTTTTTTCTTCTAAAAACATGTTTTTTTTTTTTTCAAAAAATTTAAATAGAAAAATGTGTTTATTTATTT
>JZKD02S1673310.1:20471-30607 GCA_000966675.3 Picea glauca
TCAACAAATTCTATCCATCCTTATGCTTTTTCTACAAGATATCATATGCTTATTTATGCCATGATATAGTAAAAGAAGACAATAAGGTATGTAAAAAAATAAAGGTAGGTGTTTTTCGTTATGTGGAAATTTCTTTGGACAATGTGTGGATTATTAAGAAAATGAAAGCATAAGAACGAAATGAAGGAATGTGGGTTTTTTGTGTATGTTTCTTTTAGTTTAAGAATGAGTTGGAGTATAAACTTTAAAGTTGAGGTGTTGAGTCATAATGGATAAATTTTATTCCCGAACTTTCTTGCAAAATATTTTGGATGTTAGAGTTGTGTAGGAGGAAAATGACAAGTTAGAAATACTTGTAAGGTAAAATCCATGAATGTAAAATACTTGTAAGATAAAATTAATGAGTGTAATACTTTGGTCAAACACTTTGAATGCAAGTGTTTCATCAAACACTTTGAATGCAAGTGTTTCATCAAACACTTGGCATGCATCCTGAAATGTCAAAATGCAATACCACAACGAATCCAAAGAAAAGTGCCATTAAACCATGATTTCTTGCTACTTTGCATAAATAACCTACCATACCTTGGTACAAGAAAACCTCTGCGAACCATCAAGAGCATTGTTCGCCATGGCAACTCCTTGTCCCACAAAAGTCACAATGTTTAAAGTTGACCACTTCCGTATATGCGCATATAGGGAAGTTAACCACTTCCGTATATGTGCATATACAAAAGTGGTCATCTTCCCTATATGTGTCGTATATGCACATATACATAAGTGGTCAACTTCCATATATGTGCATAAATGGAAGTCGACCATTTTTGTATATGTTCTTATACGAAAGTGGTCGGTTTCCGTATATGCGCATATACGGAAGTGGTTAGCTTCTGTATATGTGCATATACAGAAGTGGTCAGCTTCTGTATATGCTCATATACAGAAGTTGACCACTTCCATAAATGCGCATATACAGAAGCTGATCGCTTTCGTATATGCGCATATACGGAAATGGTCAACTTTTGTATATGCTCATATATGAAAGTGGTATATATGGAAGCTGACCACTTCCGTATATGCGCATATACCAAAGCTGACCACTTTCGTATATGCACATATACGGAAGTGGTCAGCTTCCGTATATGCGCATATATGAAAGCCGACCATTTCCGTATATGTGCATATACGGAAGCCGACCGCTTCCGTATATGCGCATATATGGAAGGCGATCATTTTCATATATGCACATATGCGAAAGCTGACCATTTCCGTATATGAGCATATATGGAAGTGGTCAGCTTCTGTATATGTGCATATATGATACATATATGAAAGTTGACTATACAAAAGTTGACCACTTCCATATATGCGCATATACGAAAGTGGTCAACTTCTGTATATGTGCATATACGACACATATACAAAAGTTGACCACTTATGTATATGCGCATATACGGAAGTTGACCACTTCCGTATATGCACATTTATGGAAATGGTCGGCTTCCGTATATGCGCATATACGGAAGTTGACCACTTCCATATATGCGCATATACGGAAATGGTCGACTTTTGTATATGCGCATATACGGAAGCGGTCAGCTTTCGTATATGTGCATAAACGAAAATGGTCGACTTCCGTATATGCGCATATATACGAAAATGGTCGACTTCCGTATATGCGCATATACATAAATGGTCAGATTATGTAAATGTGCATATATGAATGTGGTCGGCTTCCGTATATGCGCATATATGAAAGCCGACCATTTTCGTATATGCACATATACAGAAGTGGTCAGCTTCCGTATATGTGCATATACAGAAGTGGTCGAATTTTGTGTATGTGTCATATATGCACATATACAAAATTTGACCACTTTCGTATATGCGCATATACAGAAGCTGACTACTTTTGTATATGTGCATATACGTAAGTGGTCATATTCCCTATATGTGTTGCATATGTGCATATATAGAAGTGGTCAACTTCCATATATGTGCATAAATGAAAGTCAACCATTTTCATTTATGTGGTTATACGGAAGTGGTCAGCTTTTGTATATGCGCATATATGAAAGTGGTTAGCTTATATATATGTGCATATATGGAAGCGGTCATCTTCTATATATGAGCATATATGGAAGTTGACAACTTCCATATATGTGCATATATGAAAGCTGATCATTTTCTTATATGCGCATATACGGAAGTGGTCAACTTCCATATATGCGAATATACGGAAATGGTCGGCTTCCATGTATGCGCATATACGAAAGTGGTATATATGGAAGTTGACCACTTCTGTATATGCACATATATGAAAGCTGACCACTTTTGTATATGCACATATACAGAAGTGAGAAGCTTCCGTATATGTGCATATACGGAAGTGGTCAACTTTCGTATATGTGCATATACAGAAGCTGACCATTTCCATATATGCGCATATACGAAAGCCGACTGCTTCCATATATCTGCACATATGGAAGGCGATCATTTTTGTATATGCGCATATACGAAATCCAGCCATTTCCACATATGCGCATATACAAAAGCCGACCATTTCCGTATATGCGCATATACGAAAGCCGACCATTTCCGTATATGCACATATACGTAAGTGATCAACTTCCATATATGTGCATATACGACACATATACAAAAGTTGACTATACAGAAGTGGTCAACTTCCATATATGTGCATATACGACATATATACGAAAATTGACCACTTTCGTATATGCGCATACACGAAAGTTGACTACTTCTGTATATGCGCATTTGGAGAAATAGTTGACTTCCGTATATGAGCATATACGGAAGTGGTCAAATTCTGTATATGCACATATAAAGAAGTGGTAAATTTTTGTATATGTGTCGTATATGCACATATATAGAAGTTGACCACTTTCGTATAGTCAACTTTCGCATATGTGTCGTATATGCGCATATACGGAAATTGACCACTTCTATATATGCGCATATATGGAAATGGTCGGCTTCCGTATATGCGCATATACAGAAGCTGACCATTTTTGTATATGTGCATATACGGAAGCTTACCATTTCTGTATATGCACATATACAAAAGCTGTCATCTTTCGTATATGCGCATATACGGAATTCGACCATTTCCCTATATGCGCATATACGGAATCCGACCATTTCCGTATATGCGCATATATGAAAGTTGACCACTTCCGTATATGCACATATACAAAATCCGACCATTTCCATATATGCGCATATATGGAAATGGTCGGCTTTCGTATATGCGCATATACAGAAGTAGTCAAATTTCATATATATGCATATACGAAAGTTGACCACTTCAGTATATGCATATATACGGAAGCGGTCAGCTTCTGTATATGTGCATATACAAAAATGGTCGGCTTCCATATATGCGCATATACAGAAGCATACCATTTTCGTATTTTCGTAAATGCGCATTTACGAAAGGCGAATTCCATATATGCACGCTTCCGTAAATGCGTATATATAGAAGCTGTTGTCATTAAATGCACATTCATGGAAGTCAAATTCCATATAAGCATGCATATATGGAAGCCGCCTTCCGTAAATTCACATTTACGGAAGGTGGCTTCCATATATGTGCACTTCCATAAATGCGCATTTATGGAAATTGGATTTCGTATAGTGTGCATATATGGAAGCCACCTTCCATAAATGCACATTTATGGAATTTCACTTTCGTAAATGCACATTTATAGAAGTTGGATTCCGTATATCCGCATATACAAAAGTGTGTATATACCGACACATGCATCCCCTTCTGTGGGAGAATAGGGAAAAACATGTTCTCATTTGTAGGAAGCACGCATATACGAAAGCGTGTGTTTATTGGCATATACGAACATGGGCACGGAGGGAGTAATGTACAACTCATTCCAGGAGAAAAAATCCAACTCATTTCAAATTCAAAAATGGGTGCGGAGAGGCGTGCACGACCTTCGAGAATGAGTGCTCACGGCGTTAAGTGTTACACTGTTTGGTTGAGTCAGCCACTGGAGAATCGACGGGAGTCAGAAGAGGATTCGATGGGAGCATGGATGTGAGGTGGTTGTAGGATGGATGTGGATGGATTCATGGATACACAAAGGTAGTAGATGATAGCATGGTGTTGCATGGACACCCGGTTTCCATAGCTATCACATGAGCATATGCATCTACTGAAACAATCTTAATGACTCTGCAGCAGGCTGGAAATTGCTCGCCACCTACTTGCACTAATTGGCCATGGATATTGTTGACATCATACAACTTAGAGCTTACTCCTTCACATGGCTTCACAACAAGGATTATGAATGAATGCACTAACAATGGATACTATAGCCAACGTGGGGTCACACAACTTAGACCTGCCTCCTTCACTGCAAGGATTATAAATGCACTAAATGATAATGGAAAGTATAGCCAAGTCCCTTAGGGTACTTAAATCTCTCCTAATTCAGGCCCTTACATCACGATTATTACATCTATACATTACGTCATGATTTTATATATGATTGAGACATTGCATATAAATTTTTCATATACAAAATAGAAGACGTACCATTCCCTCTAGATGGCACTAAATTCATTTGAATGGGTGCAAACACTTGATTAGGAGCACATAACCTGTAGGCCATATTCTGCCCCACATAGAAGCTCACACGACGGACCTTCGGACTCTGAAACTAGCAAAGGAAATAATAAGATCTATAACACGCATTCCACTGGCCAACCAAAGAGAGATCAAAACAATAATAAAATTGACTCCATGCCCAACTACCTTGAGAAATATGACACTATCCAAAAATATGTGCCATGAACATTGTTACCTCTTCAGTGACTGTCCTTTGAACGTTGAACTGCAATCCCTTAATACCACCCCTCAGAAGGATGTTGATGGATTTGAACTTGGTAATACTCTTGGAAATTTTGTGAAAGTATATGAATTAAAAAAACAAGGCTGATACACTTCCTACACCTGAATTTGAGTTTACATGAACGTGTCCAAGGATCTACCAGATTCAATATGTCTCATTTACCAGGATAATGCATGGGTGCAAACCCTTGATTATGAGCACATACCCTTCCATTGTAGAAGGTGCCATGAACATTGTTACCTCTTTAGTGATTTTCCTTTGAACGTTGATCTGCAACCCTTAATACCACCCCTCAGAAGGATGTTGATGGATTTGAACAAGTCTTTTCCAAAATAATTCCTTGAAGAAACCCTAATCCCACACAACCTAGCAGGAATATCGAAATGAGTAATTATTTTGAAACCCCTTCTCACATCAAATAAGTCCAAGAGGACATTCCCCATCAAGAACCTCACTCAGGACAGGCCGCCAAGGATGGCTTCAACCCATCTAAAAATCCAGAGGACAATGCCAAGCATCACAAGACAATGTATCCAAAATATTTCGTCCCAGTCTTCAAAGATGAGAATATGGAGGAATATAGCCTTGATCAGATATAATTTGAAGATTTCCTAGATCAGATATAATTTGAATATTGTGAAGAGATTGATCCAGGCGAGCTTAGTCTCCAATCAATAGCCGCTTCCTATGAATTCCAAGACCTGCACTCCATTCTTGAACTACAAGTTCATCTTCTGAAGGATGCCCTGGTCAGAAGTAGAACCCATTGCAAACCAATGTCGTAAGGTAAGAACTCCTCTATCTCTTACTTATCTCTTCCTTAGTTGTCAATTCTCATTCTTCTGATGTCAGTTCTGAATATTTGTGTGAGTAGAAAAAATGAGGAAGCAGAAGCAATAAATGGCTCTTACAGGAACTAGGTGAACTTGTGGTCAACTCAGGTTGCATAACTTTTATGACAAACAAATTCCCCCTAACCCCCCCATCTCTCACCCAGATAATTTCTTAGAACATACGAAGCCTGAACAGAAAATCCAAACATAGGATTTTTAAGAACAAAATTCTCAAAGTGCAACCAACTATCGTCATGATTCAACAAAATGCCTCAACAACCATCTTTCAACTCTTGCAAAAAAGATATGGCGAGGTTCACAAGATATAACAAATGATTCACAAGGAAATGAGAGCCAATTGTTTCTCGTAGACCTTCCATTCAAAAAATTACTCACCACATCCCTCAATATTATAATGCCGCCCTAATGCATTCAATATCTCTTGAAGAGGTAGAATAGGCATTTTTTGATATACCTTGTAGTAATTCTCCAGGCCTCAACTAATTTACCATTGACTTCTTCCAAGCCTGTTGGTCGACCATCAAATTGGTGTTTGGGTGCCAGTGGAAGAATTTTGATAGTTCAACAATGTCCTCCTGACCCTAAACGCCACCTTCTTAGCCTTGATACCTAAGGAACAATGAGTGAAAGACCCAAGAAAATTCCTCCCTATTGCTCTCTGCAATAATGTCTATAAAATCATCACAAAATTCATTGTCGATCACCTCAAACCCCTTTTCCCTGAAGAAATCATGGTATGTGGAGGGCCATAGATTCTACACATAATTATTTGATTCCATTAACTGATCCATTCTCTCAAAACATCTAAGTCTCCTAGCATGATCATCAAGCTTGGAATATCCAAATATTTTGATAAAATTAGTTGGTGATACATCTTTCATATCCTTCAGGTTTTTTGATTTTCCCCTAGCTGGATCAAATGGATGATGACCCTCACCTCCTCTTCCTTTTTTTTTATTCTTGTTAATGGCTTCCCCTCTGCCACTTTTTCCCCCTCTTATGGCATCTGTCAGGGTAACCCCCTCTCGTCATTTCTCTACATCCTTATGGCATAGGGCCTTGACAAATATCTCAAAACAATTGTGGCATGGTATATACCCATTTATAGTGCACAAAAACTACTCATGACACTTATATCCCACTCAAAGGCCTACAAAGAACAACTCCAAAGGACTTACGTGTTAGTATGAAGACTTGTTCAAGGCTCTTAAGGTTGTGAAGATTCAACAATATCTCAAGGTGATTTTTTTTTCCGTATAGTCAACTTCCATATAGTCAAATTTCATATATGTGTTATGCACATATACGAAAGTTGACCACTTCCGTATATGCACATATATGGAAATAATCGTCTTCTGTATATGAGTATATACGGAAGTTGACCACTTCCGTATATGCACATATATGGAAATAATCGTCTTCTGTATATGAGTATATACGGAAGTTGACCACTTCCATATATACCACTTTCATATATGCGCATATACGTAAGCTGACCATATCCATATATGCGCATATATGGAGGCGGTCAACTTATGTATATGCGCATATACGAAAGGGGTCAGATTTCGTATATGCGCATATAGGGAAGTGGTCAGCTTCCGTATATACCACTTCCGTATATGCGTATATACGGAAGCCGACGATTTCTGTATATGCAGATATATGCGCATATACGGAAGCTAACCATTTACTTATATGCGCATATAGGGAAATGGTCGGCTTCCGTATATGCGCATATACGGAAATGGGTATATCTAGGTATATGCCCATTTCGTATATGCACATATACGAAAATGGGTATATCTAGGTATATGCCCATTCCGTATATGCACATATACTGAAATGGTTGGCTTCCATTTCCGTATATGCAACCATTTCAGTATATATGCTCATATATGGAAATGGAAGACGACCATTTTCATATATGCGCATATACGGAATGGGCATATACCTAGATATGCCCATTTCCGTATATGTGCATATACGGAAGCCGACCATTTCCCTATATGCGCATATAGGGAAGTTGACCGCTTCTATATATGCATATATACAGAAATGGTCGGCTTCCGTAGATGTGCATATACAGAAGCCGACCATTTCTGTATATGCGCATATATAGAAGTGGTCAACTTTTGTATATGCGCATATAGGGAAATGGTCGGATTCCGTATATGCACATATATGGAAATGGGCATATCTAGGTATATGCCCATTTCGTATATACGCATATACGGAAATGGTCAACTTACACATATGCGCATATACAGAAGTGGTCAACTTCCGTATATGCACATATACGAAAGCAGACCACTTCTGTATATGCGCATATATCGAAGTCAACCACTTCCGTATTTGCACGTTGGATTCGGTATATGGTCAGCTTATGTTTATGCGCATATACAGAAGCTGACCACTTATGTATATGCGCATATATAGAAGCCGACCACTTGCGTATATGCAAATATACGAATGTGGTCGACTTCTGTATATGGACATATACAAAAGCCAATCATTTTCGTATATGTGCATATATGGAAGTGGTCAAATTTCGTATATGCGCATATATGGAAGCCAACCATTTTTGTATATGCGCATATACGGAAGCGGTTGGCTTCCATATATGCACATATAGGTAAACTATTTCCATTGGGTTCTGAATGAATGCATCTATTTTCTTAGGGGAAATGGGATAATGCCCTTGCTGATTAGAAAAATACTCTATGATAAAGGAAGAAAAGTTAAAGTCTTAGAAACTAACGGATTAGCATATTATCCCATTACCTAAGCTCTTATACGGATTAACATATACGAAAGTGGTCAACTTTCGTATATCCGCATATACGGAAGTGGTCAGCTTTCGTATATACGCATATACAGAAGTGATTAGCTTCTATATATGTGCATATACGGAAGCCAACCATTTCCATATATGTGCATATACGGAAGCTGACCATTTCTGTATATGCACATATACAGAAGCTGACCGCTTCCGTATATGCACATATACAAAAATGGTCGGCTTTCATATATGCACATATACGGAAGTGGTCAACTTCCATATATGCACACATATAAAAGTGGTCAACTTCCGTATATGCGCACATATGGTCAAGTTATCCTCCATTGGGGATAACTTTACGTCTAGCTCAGAACCACTTGAGCTAACCCTTGGGGCTTATACATGATGTCAGCATTACATTGAATTATTCAATTATTTGTCACAATCTCCCTATAGAATGTACAACAACATAAATTGTACACTAAGAATATGAATGACATGAAGCCTTAAACAATTAACACATAATCAACACATTAGCCCCTCTACAATGTTAGGAAGTGGTATAAACTAGCAAGCACTCAAAACAAGGAAAGGGAACATTGTAGAGAATTTGGTGTGGATACATTGCAAAATGAAAGTAGAGTTTTTTTTAGATAGTGAGTTGTATGCCGTGTCCAAACCCGATTTGGAAATGAACGGAGGTTTCATTCCACGTGTTTAAAGCATCTGTTCCATTATGGAATGTAACACATAATCACCATATCCAACAAACAATTTCGTCTAACATCTGAAAACATTGACCACTATGTGGCTTTCTTGTATCAACAAATTCCAATTTGAGAGACACTAATTTTTGGGAGAAGTATGAGACAACATGCTTAGCGTCCCACATAGATATGTCGAAAGCTTTCCTTAGAAGCAAGTCCATCGAGCCAAGATTATCATAAATAATACTCCTTTCTAAAAAGATGAATGGAATATTATCATGTATAACGTTCTTTTCTAATAAATATGGATAGAGAATCTAAAGGTTTAACAATGGATTCAATGAACTCATGCAACAAAGGGTGGTGTAAGATATTTTTATTTGCATGCCTCCAGTTGATTTACAACTCAGTATTTCATGGTGGCCAGACTCTACTATTGGGGAATAACCACATCTGCTCCTGATTCATGTGAAAAGATGAATTTGGGTGACTCTGCTCTTCCCTTTTATGTTGAATAATGGTGTATATGCGTTTTATTCATATGGATAGTGGATATTGAATTGTGTTATCATAGTTTCATACCTGTAAATTTGTGTTGTAGATTTTATTGTAAAGGTTGGTTGTGCATTGCCTCTATGAAAAACTTCTGTACTTTTGTATCTTTTACCATAATTCTCTGGAGCTACAGTTATTGCATCCAGAGAAATGAATTTTTAATTGGGTGGGGGAATCCATTGACTGCTTGGTCACAGCCAGGGTTTGTCCACAATTTTTCTTTAAAATGACCAGTTGAATGCATAGTATTAAACTTGCACTCAACAAATTCCTCTAAATGCATCCTGTAAATAATTTCCAATTTAGAAAAAAAGATTTCTTTGAACTCTAACGAAATTGTGCAAAC
>JZKD02S1673310.1:50471-83947 GCA_000966675.3 Picea glauca
GGGGGGTTCGGACCAAGACCGAAGGAGGTTTTTGAAATGTTTATGACTGTATATTTCAGTTTGTAAGCCAGAGGGGCATGTAGCTGTAAATTGTATTGTTATCAAAGATTCATATGAGTTGTTTCATCAGATTTGTCTTTTATGTTATCTGTTTTATTATTCATCTTGTTTGAACGTATTGAAGATTTTAAGGATTAAAATTTGCCTTTTATTGATACATTCTCGATGCGGTAGAGGATCTACTGTAATCTTGCTTATTTATCAGAATGCATAGAATGCTCATAATAGAGGTAATTTTAGAAGACCAAATAATGTCCCTCAAGTCCTCCAAAGAGATCAAATAAATAGGGATAGGGATGATAAAAAATTCCAAGCCCCTCTCCAAAAAAACCTTGTTGTTGATGAAGAAGGAGAGGATGAAGAAATTGATCCTGAAATTCATTGTCCTGGTGACACCTCTTCGTCTCCTCATTTAACCCAATCTGCATATGAAGAGTCTCTCATGGATATTCGTTTAAATGAATTGAGTAAAGGGGAAAAAAATGGAAATCCAAGTAAATACAACCTAAGGTCAAAAAACAAAGAGGGGAAGACTGACACCTCTGATCAACTCACTAAAATAGAAAATTCTGCTAAGGCTGTGGCAACTAGCAGCAAAGAAAAATATGCACAAAACCCCCAGGCATTGGCTAAGAGCCCTACCCCATAAGTTAAGGAGATTCTTAATCTCCATCCTCTTTTAGCTTTGAGAGTAAGATTCAAAAAATTAAAATCATTGTACCTATTTTAGAGTTGATTCGGTCAACCTTCAAGATGAAAAAACAGTTGTCATCTTGGGACCTTTGGTAGAGGATAGAGATGACTCTTCCCCCCTTTCTACACATCATTAAACATTCATGATAAAGTGCTACACAACTTCTTGATGGACTCATGGGAATCTCATAACCTCATGCCTAAAACTGTCATGGATGAGCTTGGGTTGGAAATTACAAAAACCTACCATGACCTGTACTCATTTGACTCCAAGAAGGTGAAGTGTCTTGGGGTTATTATAGACCAAGTTGTTACCCTGTTCCAATTGCCAATGAAAAGTGTGGTCATGGATATTGTGGTGGATGATGTCCCCCCTAAGTTTGGGATGCTCTTTTCAAGATCTTGGATCAAAATACTAGGGGGAACTTTGCAGATGGACCTTTCATATGCCACCATTCTTGTGTTTGGGGGAGAACATAGAAGGCTTTATAGGGAGGCACAATTAGCCTACATCATCAGTGATGAAGCAAATCCTACCAACCACCCTATTTTTTCACTTGATATTGATTTAGGATCCAATATATTACAACTCACTGATGCTCCTCAACCACCTATTGAAATCAGAAAACAATCCATCAGCTCTTGTGAAGATCCTCCTAATAACTCTGTTTGGAAGATGTTTTTTGATGGGGCCTCTTCTAAGGAAAGTGTTGGTGCTGGGGTAGTCTTTATTTCTCCTACCCAAGAGATAAGCTTGAATTTGAAACTACAAACAATGTGGCAAAATATGAGTCTCTTGTTTTGGGTTTGAGGGATGCTAAAGACACGAGGATTGAAGAGCTAGCAATGTTTGGAGATTATGAATTAATTGTTCATCAAGTTAAAAAATTGTATCAAGCTAAACACTCCAGGTTAAGGAATTACATAAATGAAGTTTGGGATCTCGTTGATAGTTTATTCTTAGCTTTTAATATCTCATTTGTTCCAAGAGAGGAGAACACTATGGTAGACTCCTTGGTTGTTTCAGTAAGTAATTTCAGAATTCCTTTTCCCCCTAAACTCAAATATGATGTGGAAGTGAAGTATAGACCCTCTATACCCGACAATGTCAAACATTGGAAGGTTTTTGAGGATGATCTTGAGATAAAAATATTTCTTGAGAATGTGGATGATTTTTCTGCCTTACATATTAATAAAGATCATGATACTGGAAAAATCCCTCATGCTGATATTTTTATGAATAAATTTTTTGACCATCATATTGTTCAGTTGCTAAGTAATCACATTAAAAAAGGACTAGTCCCCTTGGAGAGATTGTTTGATAGAAATCATGTTGTTGTAAAGGTTAAAGGTTCAACTGAAAATGATGAGGCAACTAAGTGCAATTTAGGTACAAAGGAGGATCCAAAGTAAGTTAAGTTGTCTAGAAGCTTGTCAAAGGAACAAAGGGCTGAGTATGTTAATATTTTAAAGGAGTTTGTTGACGTGTTTTCCTGGAAATACGAATATTTAAGAACATATGACACAACATCATTGAACATAAGATCCCTTTGAAAGAGGAGACCAAGCCTTTTAGGAAGAAACTCAGACAGATAAATACCATGTTGCTACCTATTATGGAAAAATAAGTGAAGAAGTTGTTGGATTCCAAAATCATCATTCCTTTGAGATACTTTGAGTGGGTGGCTAACTTGGTCCTCGTGAGGAAGAAAAATGTGGAAATTAGACTATGTGTTGATTTCAGGAATTTGACCACAAGCTCCAAGAAAGATAATTACCCCTTGCCAAAGATGGAGCACATTTTGCAGAGAGTCACTGGTTCATATAGGATGTCTATGTTTGATGGCTTTTCTGGATACAATTAGATCTCTGTCTTGCCTGAATATAGAGAGAAGACACCCTTTACTACTCTTTGGGGAACATTCATGTATGCTAAAATTCCCTTTGGTTTGATGAATGCATGAGCGACCTTTCAATGAGCAATGGACATTGCCTTCATTGGGGAGAAGGACAAGTTTGTAGTCATCTATCTAGATGACATTACAGTGTTCTACAAATTAGATAAAGAACATTATCATCATTTGAAAAAGGTCTTCATGAAGTGCAGAAAGTTTGGTCTCTCTCTCAATCCTAAGAAGTCTCTGTTTGCCATGAAGGAAGGTAAGTTATTGGGGCACATTGTATCAACAGAAGGGGTAAGAATTGTTCCAAGTAGGGTAGAGGCCATCCAAACCTTATCTTTTCCTAGATCCAAAATAGAAGTTCAATCTTTCTTTGGGAAAAACAATTTTCTAAGAAGGTTCATCTCTAAATTTGTTGAATTAGAGAAGTACATTACATTCATGCTTAGGAAAGGGAATGAGGTGAAATGGACTACTGAGGCTCGAGAATATTTTGATTAGATAAAAAAGGCCTTGACTAAAGCACCTATTCTCATCATCCCTGACTATTCCAAGGAGTTTTTGATATTTTCCTTTGCCTGATTTGACACATTGGTTGTTGTTTTGCTACAGAAAGATACCAAGGGGTTAGAGTAGCCTATTTCATTTTTCAACAGAGCATTGAGGGATGCAGAAATGAGATATGATATCATGGAAAAGCAGGCTTATGCTTTGGTCAAATCCCTCAAGGATTTCAGAGTATATGTTTTGCATTCAAAGATTGTTGCATATGTCCCTTCAACCTTAGTGAAAAAGATAATTATCCAGCCTGACATAGATGGGAAGAGGAGAAAATGGATCGCTAAAATTCTGGAATTTGACCTTGAACTGAAGCCCACTAAACTATTGAAGGGACAAGGTTTAGCCAGGTTGCTAGCTGAATCAAATTGCAAAGCTTTAGGGGTAAATTCATGAACATAAACTCAAAAAATCAACAAGTTGAGTTTGGTGATAAAATCTATCATGCCAACCCAAATTTGGCAGAATGCACTTGGTATAAAGACATCATATATTTTCTACAGAAGTTGCAACCTCTTGATGGTTTGGACAAGAATAAGGTGAGAGATTTGAAGCTTAAAGCACTTAGATATTGTCGCATTGTTCATATCTTGTATTGGAAAGATCCTCTAGGAGTTCTTTTGAGATGTTTAGATCCACAGGAAGCTCAAAGGGTCATGAATGACTTTCATGACAAATTATGTGGGGGCCATCATTTTTGAAGAACCACAACCTATAAGATCCTTAGAGATGGATATTTTTAGACTAGCGTTTTTACTGATGTTTGTGTGAAGATTAGAGCTTGTGTCAAATGCCAAAAGTTTCCTGGAAAGTAGCAACTCAAATCTTTGCCTTTGAATCCTGTGGTGGTTTCTGGGCCTTTTCAATAGTGGGGTCTTGACTTCATTGGGGAAATCCATCCAGCTTCAAGTGGTCAGCATAGGTGGATTTTGACTACCACTGATTACTTTACCAAGTGGATAGAAGTCATTCCTACAAGGAATGCCTCCCACAAGGTAATCATTAGTTTTCTTGAGAATATCATGTCGAGATTTGGTTGTCCAAGTAGGATTGTTATTGACAATGCTGCCTCCTTCAAAGTTGAACCATTGATCAGATTATGTGAACAATATGGGATTACATTAGTCCATTCTACTCCTTACTACCCCCAAGGAAATGGTTTAGAGGAGTCCTCTAACAAGAGCCTCATAAATATCATCAAGAAATTGTTAGAAGACAATAAGAAAGCATGGGACTCAAAGCTAAAATTTTCGTTATGGGCTGATAGAGTTACAACAAAGAGGTCACTTGGTGTTTCCCCTTTTCAACTTGTATATGGGGTTGAGGCTATCTTTCCTACTCATCTTACTTTTCACGTGGCAAAATTCCTCCAGAACTACCCAGGAGAACCTGATGATATGGTCAGGAGGATACAACAACTGGTATAAGTACAACAGACTAGGGAGAAGCTACTTGGCAAAGCACAAGACCATCAACAGAAGATCAAGCAATCTTTTGACAAGAAGGTAAGCAAAGAATATTTTCAGCTGGGAGATCTAGTGCTCAAGTGGGATGCATTGTCACATGAAGTTGTCATTGTTCATTTGTAGTTGTTATAGGCCGACCAAGTCCTTTGTTTGCACATGGAAAAAATCATGAGCGAAAATGCAACATTCAGAGCAACCCCTTTTGAGCTTGAAATACAAGCAAGCAGACATGCTCGATTTTCAATGGTGGATATCCCATGAAACATTCAGATCAACAACTCTTAGATAGTCATAGTTTCAAATCCGCGCAAGGGTTAATGACTAGACAGAAGCCCCAAATTCCCAAAATCCAAAAGTAATGAGAGGTTTCCACGTCAACTAAAAGAAACTGGCTTCAGAAGATTTCCATCCAAAAGTCCCAAAATCCCTAAGTCCTAAAGTAAATCTGAGCCATTGAAGGTTGAGGACATGCGTCGATAGATCTAACACTTCGAAAATGTGACACTTTGGAGGATTTCATGAGAAAGCAGAAGAAAACTCCCGAAGCCCGAACCCCCAAAGTGAATCTCGACAATCCAAAACAAGAGGACACATATAGACAGATCTCTCACTTTGGAGATACGAAACTCCAGAGAATTGTAAAAGCTATGCATTGAAAAGGCCTAAAGCCCAAACTCCCAAAATAATTGTGGACTGTTGATCTCAAAGCAACAAGAATTGTTGATCTTGGTAGCAATCTCACCGGCAGTCCTAAAGTCCTAAGGAGTCAAAGCCCCAAAGTAATGTTAGGATGACACGTCGCTTCGGACCCTACCACTCCACGGGTGTTTTTAAGCTCAACACATGGCGCTCATCCATCACTAGCTGTGACATTATATAGCATCAGGCCACCACATCAGATTCAGGAGATCGTCCTCTAGGGGGTATTCCTGCTCAGCATTCAAATCTCTCAAGCATCAGATTCGGCTCCATCTCTAAGCATGGTTTAAAAGGATCTTGGAGTTGGCAGATAGATAAATTTAGCAGGAGCGCTAAAATAGCAGGGTTTCCTAGATCACGGATTTGCGTCAGATCGACGACCACACTTCATTGCGGGGAAAAGACATGCTCAAATGATAAAATTCTAGAGAGGTCCCACAATCGAAACCATGGTATAGTGAAGGAGGTACGTGGCAGTTGATAGTGAAGGAGGTACGTGGGGTCGAAGCGGTGTGGATCCAAACTGCCCTCGATAGCTTTCGCAATCACATGATTATATGGGGTCTAATATGAGAGCAGTGCGTGGCAACATAAATGGGGCGTTAAGCCAAATAATCAAAGGAGTGTCATGAGGGGAAGAAAAAATTTAACAAACCGCGACCAGTATATCACTAGGGGAAAGAGAACAATCGACTCCCCCCTTAAATGGAAGCATGGAGAGTCTAGCCGAGGGGACAGATAACTGCCAGTCTGAATCAGTTAATGGAAGAAGGAATGGTGGTTGAACAATAGACTCCCCCCTTAATGGAAGCATGGAGGGTTTGTCCGAGGAGACAAAAAATTGTTTGCCTGAATTACCACAGAGGGAAATTTTTCTTGCAGGCCCAGACTGACCCGAGTTTCCTTCTGTCAGAAGGAACAAGATAGGTGGAGAGTCGTAGTATAGGAAGGCCAAATCACACTCCTAGCTGGTTGTCTATTGTTTTCATTATAAATACATCAGATGAATGATATGAGAGGGTCATATGGTTGAGCAGAGCTCCCTTTTGTAATATTTTGACTAAGCAGAGTTGTTCTTTGGTTATGTATGGGACTTGAGACATTTTCATTAATAGAAGTCAGTTTCCTTTCATCATATTGTTTCCTCTTACTCTGAAATTCTCATGATTGGATGATCCATATGAGATGTGGTTGTGTTATAATGAATGTTTGATTATAATGATGCTATGAATGTTTTTCAATGTTTTAAACTTTAGTTTTAAGAGGTTCTCGTGACTGAGTTTTTCTTTCCCAGATGCTTGAAGGCCTGATGCTTATAGAAGACCTGTCCACCTTACTCACTAAATCTTCCTTCTATTCACCTTTATCCTTAAACCATTGACTGAAGTTAATTAAAACCTCATTTGCTTATGCATGCTAGCCCAATTTTCCGTGTTAAAACATTATGATGCCAAGTTTTGTCCATTTGACCTTTCATCATTACTTCACTTTCACAAACCTTTTTGATGGGTACTGGGCTTATCCTCTTGCAATCTGAGGGTGACTCTCAGTCATGACATTCTTGGCGTCCTTTCCAAGGAAGGAATTGAAGACATTTCCCTGGGATTGAATTAGAATTGAAGGTGTATTAGAATTCAATACATTAAAGATTGTAGTTTGCACCCGACGACTCCATTGTTTCAGTTGTGGCTACCAAAGGCTAACACACGAGGTCTAGTCCATATCTACCTCTAGAAACACTTGAAGCTGACCCAAAGAAGATTATCAAGAAAGGAAAGGCTTCTCAAGAAGTATTTCCAGCTATTTTACCAAGTACTTATGGTCATTTACATGATTCTAATTTTAAAACTCTAGTAGCCATACCCAATTCTCCTCTTTTACCTTCTGTTGAAGTTTATACAAGTTTGTATTTTGAAAATTTTCCTATTGAATACTCTTATTTTAGCCCCAAATTGAAAGAATACAATTTTGAAACCCTTTCTTTTCTCGATGTTGTAAGTTGGTTCAGACTTGAGATTCTTGAGAATATTATATTACAGAATTCGGGTCACTTAAGAGGAAAGAGGGGGAGTATGTTTCAGATTTCCCAAAAATATTTAATAGAATGTACAAAAATATTCCCACTGAAATAAAGCCTACAAAAAACTTTGCCAAGATTACATATGCCAGTGATTTTGACCTTGAGTTTTGCCTCCTATTGAGAGAAAGAAGATCTACCTCTCTAGCTCATATGAAAGATGCAGCTTTGGAAGTATAATCTAACATATTGGAAGCTGAAAAGCTTAGGGGAAAATCTTATAGAGACAAAAGAAAAGGTAGGGTGGAAGATTCAACCTCAGAATCTCTCGTTGTCCACCTTCAAGTTGATGAGCTTACGAAATTGGTAAAATCACTTTCTATTGAAATGGAGAAGTTGAAACTTGAAGGAAAACGGAACTATAGGAACACATAGAATATTGATAGTAGAGGTAATTTCATCAGACTAAACAATGCCCCTTAGGTCCTATAAAGAGATCAAAGAAATAGGGATAGGGATGATAAAAAATTCCAAGCCCCTCTCCAAAACAACCTTGTTGCTGATGAAGAAGGAGAGGATGAAGAAATTGATCTTGAAATCCATTGTCTTGGTCAAACCTCTTCATCTCCTCATTTAACCCAATATGCATATGAAGAGTCTCTCATGGATAGTCATTTAAATGAATTGAGTAAAGGGGAAAAAACAAATGGCAATCCAAGTAAATACAACCTAAGGTCAAAAAAGAAAGATGGGAAAACTGACACTTCTGATCAACCCACTAAAACAGAAAATTCTACTCAGGCTGTGGTAGCTAGCAACAAAGAAAAAGATGCACAAAACCCCCAGGCATTGGCTAAGATCCCTACCCCAGAATTTAAGGAGATTATGAAATCTCCATACTCTTTTAGCTTTGAGAGTGAGATTCAAAAAATTAAAATCCTTGTACCTTTTTTGGAGTTGATTAAGAATGAGGAATTCAAAAGATATCTTTCTAAAATGTTGCAGCCTGAGCCTTCCTCTAATTACAAATATTCAGCCAACCTTCAAGATGAAAAACCAGTTGTTATCCCGAGACCTTTGGTAGAGGATAGATATGACTCTCCCCCTCCCCCCCCTTCTACACATCATTAAAAATTCATGAAAAAGTGTTTCACAACTGCTTGATGGACTTAGGGGCATCTCATAACCTCATGCCTAAAACTGTCATGGATGAGATTGGGTTGGAAATTAAAAAAACCTACCATGACCTATACTCATTTTATTCAAGGAAGGTGAAGTGTCTTGGGGTTATTAAATACCTGGTTGTTATCCTATTCCAATTTCCAATGAAAAGTGTGGTCATGGATATTGTGGTGGTTGATGTCCCCCCTAAGTTTGGGATGCTCTTGTCAAGATCTTGGATCAAAAAACTAGGGGGAAATTTCCAGATGGACCTTTCATATGCCACCATTCTTGTGTTTGGGGGAGAACATAGAAGGCTTTATAGGGAGGAACAATTAGCCTACATCATCATTGATGAAGAAAATCCTACCAACCGCCCTATTTTTGCACTTGATACTGATTTAGGATCCAGTATGTTACAACTCACTGATGCTCCTCAACCAACTTTTGAAATCAGAAAACAGTCCATCACCTCTTGTGAAGATCCTCTTCCTAATAACTCTGTTTGAAAGATGTTTTTTGATGGGGTCTCTTCTAAGGAAGGTGTTGGTGTTGGGGTAGTCTTTATTTGTCCTACCTAAGAGATCATATCTTTGTCCTACATGCTTGAATTTGAAACTGCAAACAATGTGACAAAATATGAGGCTCTTGTTTTGGGTTTTGTTGTTCCTGAGTTTATACTTTAAGGCTCTAAAGTATACCGTCAAGGCATCTGTAAAAATAAAGAGAACTAAGGGGTAAGAATCAATTGTGAAGGGTAAATAAGAGTTGGTTTCTCAACTGTCGTTGTCTAGCTTCCCATTGCTCTTGGATGCTGATGTCTCTCTCGACAATTGCCCATGAGCATTCTAATTCGACTCGGGTAGTCGTTGTTTGCAGGATAGTATTAAATAAGTTCAAATCAATGATAGTTTGATCTTGAAGGCAACGTTCTATGTTAGGATGTCTATTATTTGTGACAGTCATTAGGGTAAAATTTTATTGAATTATAAAATGTTTAAATATTTGTTGCTTTAGTTTTGAGGGATGAAATAGAAAAGGAGTTTTGGAAATCAAAATAATAAAACAATAACAGTAAAGGTTGTTTCCTGTACTTGAAACAATTTGAGAATAGTAAAATAATAACAGAGGTAACGCTGTTGAAAAATATGAGGCTTTAATCATGAAATAATCTCATATTATATCAGAAGAAGGAGAGAAAAATGAGGTTTCTAATGAAATATTAAATATAACCATCCAAATGACCTACAGGTCTTGAAACTGTTGATAGCAGTCACAGAGGAAAAACTGTAAATGATTTGATAATCGAATAAATTCAAACTATAATAGAATTTTTAGTTAAACTATAGCTGATCATTCATTAGAAAGACATGGAAAGAAAGGCATTGAAAGATATTTAAAATAGGGCAAAGGAACACATAGCTTCAAGTTGACAGAATTCATAATCTCTTCTGCATTATCTATATAACTGTAAATCGAAAAACTTCTAATACAATTGGCTTCCCAAAAACAAAAAGCCTCTTCTCAGTCTTGTGAAATTATATTTATACATGATCACCAAACCTTTTTCCCGTTGGTGGTTAACTAACTTCCGAAGACTAACAGTTACATGAATGAGCAATGTTGAACCGTTTACATTTCTATTTTAACTGCTTTATTATTTCAATGATGAAAATATCCAAAACAATATTTCATGTCTGCATTGTTGAAATTCCTTCTTCTGTTTTAAGACAACGAATACATTTTCCCAGAAACTGCACCAAAACTCTGGGAGCTTCTAGAATATCTTTTGCCTCAAATAGGAATAACTTTCTTTGTAGTTCAGGCAGACGGTCTTCGATTATCTTTCTTGTGAACTTAATAGTTTGTAACTTTAAGTTCGACATCACTATTTATTTGTCAATTTGAGTGACATTGATTACCTTTATTTGTGGGATCTCTACCTAAATTTCTTCCAGATCTTCCTTGAATCTTAGCTGATGCTTACCAATGTCAATTTCTCCTAACAACCCTGGATAGTTGTTTCTTCCAATGTTCAAAGAAGCTTTATCTAAAAGGTCGAAAATTCCTTGACAACCGTCATTAACCTTTCTGGTTATTTTCTTGTTTTCTGCGAGGTTTTCCTCCCATACCTTGAGTATTATATCACCTTTAATATGCTCCGAAACGGATAGCTTTTGAGTCTCTCCGACCCCCTCTTTTGTTGAAAGAGCCACTGCTTTTTGAAAAGTTGTTTTGGCTGCTTTCGCTTCTCTCTCTTTCATGAAAATACTCTCCAAGAATTTACTTGCTTCCTGAAAGTAATTTTGAATAAATTCTAGCTTAAAGAACACTCCATGTTGCTCTTTTTCTATCTTTGTATGTATTTCCAACACCTGGGCTCGGAAGATTTCAAGCTCTACCACTTGATTCTGAATGGAATTAATCTTATTTTGTAATTGTCTATTCATTTCTTCTTGCTGTAGGACCTGTGCTTGACTGACCTCTATCTTCAGTTTTGCTTCATTTAAGCTTGCTTTCAGTTTTTGAATCTCTTGAATGTCATTGAATCTGGCTCGTTCTAAACCCTTTTTTATCTCCCGACTGATACTTCTTTCAGTCTCCTTTAATTGATTTTGTAGCAGAGCTATCATCTGATCTTTCTGCTGCAAGATAGTTCTCAAATTACCCACAGAGTGTAAATTTGCTGATGCAAAGGCTCCCATTGTGCCTGCTATTTTTGTAGCGAATTCCCCCTCTTCAAGTTTTAACCTCTTTGAATATATCATCATAAACAGACTCTTCGTGTTCATAAGCTTTCATATTGCAGTGCATCAAATGTCTGTTTACTAGTTGATAAGGGTCATGTTTTTTATGTTTGATATCTACCAGTTTAACTTCTTCTAGTGCTTCGGCTTCCACTTTAGAATGGCCTAGGTTTTGCAATGAAAATTTCCTGATATATACAGGGAAGATTGGCCAAGACTTGTTTTGAGCTGCCTTTATCTCTATTCCAATACCGCCTTTTACTATTTGGTGCGCTACCTCTCTACACACCAGTCTATCCAGGAGGAATTTTTTAAGAGCATGAGGGGGGATTGAGCACCCATACACCCTAATGTAAGAGAAGTTTTCATCAATGAACTAGTCGGCTATTGCTTTGAGATTTTCTGATACTATCTCAGAAATGCGAGGGGGTTCACAGCCATAAAACATTTTATGCATGGGAATTACTATGAAATGACAAATTTCATAAAATGCATTCTTAGCATTTTCTTCCCATAACACAGAGTGATACTCGTGAATGGGTTCGGGGAAAGTTATGTTCCAACTCCAATTCATTAGGGGAAATGGAGTCACAAAGCAGATTGTGTCCATGATGTACGTCAACATGTAAAAGGATGCTGGTTGACCTTTAGATCTTGCAACTCTATAATTTAAAACCTCTTCGGCTAGTTTATCAGGCAAAATCTTGCTCCAATTAAAAGTGTATCCTTCTGATGCTTCTTCTAAGAGGGGCACCCATTCTGGAGGGAAATGGCAGGGATTCTTTTTCCTGAAGAGTCTACACAGCATCATGGCTACATAGACCATGTACTCGTTCAAATATGCTATGGCATAAATTCCATTAGTATCGACCCTAAATTTCGATGGACATCTCGACCATCCTTTAATAAAATCAGGATATGTTTGGTCGGCCTCAATACATTCTTTCCTTTGAAACTTAACTATAAATTTGGCATTATAGATGTACTTAGGATTTGGTGAGAGTTTGTACATTACTTGTATATGCTCTGGCCTGAATGATCCGACAAGGACCGCTTGATCGTTTAAAATGATTCTTGTCGGGATATCAACCTTCTCCAAGGCCCAATTGATCATGTCGTTGTATGCCATGAGCTGAGGGCATGCTGTGATCTTATGAAGCTCTGATTCTGCTATATCCCGAAGGTGATTCTTGGAATCAGCATGAGAATTTATGATTTCGTAATCCAGGAGTTCATAGATTCCTCTCCAGGATTTAATTGAGTCGATGGCATGTGGCGTAGTGTTGAATATGATATCTCCTTCTGGGTTATGCATCTCCTCTGTATCTTCACTCTTCTTCGATGCTTTCTTTGGCGCCATAGCTTTATGTTAGATGGAAAACCTGTCAAAGAAAAGAGGCGTATGAGCTTGGCCGAATGAGAATTAGCTTTGAAAGACAGAACAAGCATAGATTTTGGAACATAGACCTTTAATCCACCTTAGACTCATTTTATGATGAAAATACTGACGCAGCTGACCTGTAATTAATTACATTTAATGCAAAAATATTTCTGAGATACGCATCAATGTCGCAACATTTATTAGTTATTCGTTGATTAATATGACCGTATTTCAGCGCTTTTGAATTAAAAAATCGGAAGATTTCATTCAATGGAAACCGAAACACGAACAAACCTAAGAAGTTTGATTATCATTAATCATGCCTCCAAAACAGATTTAATTCAGTCTAAACACAGATTATGGTTCACGACTTCACCTTTCGGGGTTTTGGGGATCATGGATACATGAGGTATGTCATCGCTAAACCCCGATTTCCGAAATTGCGAAATCGCGATAGGATTAGGTTTAGGCCTTAACTATCGTATTAGTAAATTAATTAATCAAGATTAAAAACTAACTTCCATTCTTTCGTGACTTCACGTTTCGGGGTTTCGGGGATCACGTTGACAAGAGGTATGTTATCGTTGAAACCCGAATCTCGAAAATGCGATAAGATTAACTTAATCTTTAATAATTACTAACTTCCATTTTTCGGGAAATCGAGGATCGGGATTCCACGATTAGATATGTATTAAAGAATATGTTCTTAGTAAACCCCGAATCCCAAAAATCTTTTAAAAGTTAGTCTTAACTCCTTTAGGTTTTAAGTTTATCGTGATTCTTAAAGAATGTGCGTCAAAATTTAAAGACACTTTGTTTTTTTTTTTTTTAGCCGTTGATTATTTAAAGAATAAGGCTTGTCGGGATTTTGGTATCGGGATTTTGGAAATGATAGTGAGGGTTATGCTTTATGAAAAGATGAAACCCAAAAAAGGAAAGTTTTAGTCTTAGAGATAAAAACTTTTAAAAAAGTTTCAACATAGGCTCCAATTGGGGACCTCGTCTCCTTGTGGGACGAGGAGAATGAGTAGACTCAGTGCCTTTATTGGGTAAATGGGGTCAAAGGCTTCTTTCTGCGGAACCTACAGAGGAAAAAGAGATTTCGTCTTTACTTCTAAAAAGATTTTCAAAACTCCCAACGTTGTAAATTCAGCTGCAGTCCCATTCATGATCTTCTCCTTCTCGCTACTGAATTTAGGTCTGCTTTTAGATGATCAAAACAATCCTAGGAAATTCAACAGATCTTGTGGCTTTTGGCTTGCATCAAATGAAGTAAATTTCATTCTTTAAATTGGGGATCCTTGTCTGAACTTGGGATACATATCCGGTTTCGAAAAGGCTGGTAACCAGAGTAGAGTGAAAATTACGTATTATAGCCTTACATATACCTCAGATATTGCTTCACTGCCAGAAATCCTATTCAGTACTTCGATGAAGTTATCTGTCCCTTTTTACTGAATTTCCTTTCACCATTTTCAATCATATTATGCATTTAATTGCTGAGATGAGGGAAATCATTTATGAATTTCCTTTCATCGTCTTCTTGGACTAGATGGGGGCAATCATTTATGAATTTCCTTTCACCATCTGTCTTATATTTTACTTTTTGAACACGAAGTGGGGGCAATCAGTTGTATGAGGGATGATATCTGTGTAAAATTTGCAATAGAGCTCTGTCAACTTTCTTTGATTACCCTGGACCAACCTTATCTTAACTTTCACAACACCTTAGCCCATAGGGAAAATGGGATAGATTACTTCCAGGGGCCTTCCTTCGAGCAAGCCTCAATCCTTAGAAAATGGTTAAGAAACCTAGGAAAGTGAGGATCAGCGTAAGCATAACTTTGTTTAGTCGGAGAGTGAGGAGTTATGAGAATTGGATTACCTTTTAAGATCTGTTTTCCAGCTTCCAAAACTAAGACGTAATCTCTTCCTCCTTTGTGGGAAACTCGGAAAGATGCTTGGTTGTTTAAGAAGGCAAAACCGAGTGTAGAAAGGGGCGATGGAGAAAGAGATGGAAATCAAAAAATAGGGATCATGGATTAAATCCAACTCTTGGAACCCTTTCTCAGAGACACTTTACTCTCTCTGCTCATTTTAATTACCTCTTATCTTTATCTAGGTGAAGCTCTTAAGACTCAGAGTAAGAACTCGCTCTTTTAGTGACATATTAGATATTATAAGACCATCACTGCACTTTGGAGACTTTCATTTGAAAAAATAGACTACTTTGGAATTTGCACCTTTGCCTTACCATTTTCGTTCTCTTTTGAAATAATGGAAAAACTTTTCTATCACTTGTTTTTGGCGAATTTATCTTCCGATATATGGCCATCTGTTTGCTCCTTTAGCTTGTTTGGGCTGCAAACCGATATCCTGTAAGGGAACAATATGAAGAGTATCAGGGCATTAAAATAATTGAAATGCATTGAAAATTTCGTGTTCCTACTTCTAGAAAAACATTGACTTATTTTATTTTTTACGAAAGTAGACTTAACAAATAAAATTATGAAATAAAAAAGAAAACACAAATTGGTATATACAGTGGGAATTTTGAAAACCAATTATCTCATATAGTGTTTTAAATAACACCCATTGATAGGGGCATTGAGGATTTTGTCGTCCAAATTATCTAACAGAAACAATTTTTTTTCTTTAGGAGCTATAACCTTGAATGGTCTGTACCAGATGTGATCGAATTTACCATGTTTTGTCGAGTTTTCCTTCCTAGCATCCCATTTTAAAACCAAATCTCCGAGAAGAAAATCTCTGTCTTTGGCCTTACGATCGAATAACGCTTCATGTCGTCGTAGTATTTTTGCAACTTTTTGTCCACTTCAGCCCTGTGCTGTTGGACTTTAATTCGCTGATTTATTCTTCTTGTGACATGCTTCGGTTCTTCTTTCTCATCTTTCCAAAGTTTCATTACGGGAAGCACTAGATTTATAGGTAATACTATGTCAGTCCCGTACACCATTTGGAAAGGAGATGTGTCGATAGACTTTTTTGTGCCTATTCGATTTATCCACAAAGCGTATTTCAAATGCACATGCCAAGATTTCTTATTTTCATTCAACACTTTCTTAATTATATTGATTAGGATTTTGTTTGAAGACTCGGCTAACCCATTTCCTTGGGGGTAATATTCCGTGGAATGACCCAGCACAATATTTTACTTTTGGAAAAAACTGACCATAGCCATAGATTTAAAGGCCTGGGCGTTATCTGTGACTATCTTTCGGGGGCAGCCAAATCTAGAAAAGATGTTCTCTTCTAAGAAATATATTACCTCCGAATCTGTAGCCCTTCTAGTTGGAACAACCTCCACCCATTTGGTGAAGTAATCTGTAGCAGTTAGGATCCATTTATGTTGCGCGCTAGAATGAGGATTAATTTCGCCTATGAAATCTAATCCCCATTGCTGAAAAGGGTCTTCCGTTTTGACCGGAACCAATGGCATCGCTGGGAGTTTATGCTTGCCTGTGAATAATTGGCAAGGGTTGCAGGCTCGTACCTTGGCACCGACGTCTGAGAAAATTTTGGGACAATAATATCCTTCCCTCAAGATATTATAAGCCATTTCCCTCCAAGTGTGATGTCCTCCACACACTCCTTCGTGAAATTGGCTTATGACCTTCTCTGTTTTTGATTCAACCAAACAAACCAACAAGAAGCCAAGTGGGTCCTTCCAGTACAATTGTCTTTCAGATATACAGTACTTGACCGCATGCAGCTTCAAAATTTTGGATTTAGATGGGGGTAAGTTACTCAGGCACTTCAAGGTCAACAGATAGGACACTATGTCTTTGTACCAATCTGATGAAGCAAACTTCTCTTCGATTCTGACTTTAGTTATTTGTTCGTCGAGCTCATTCATGTCCACACACTCTTCACTTCCCTGTAGGCCATTTATTCCGAGAGCTCTGAGATTTGATTCAGCTAAGAGTTTAGACAAACCCTGTCCCTTTACTAGTCTAGTTGGTTTTATCTCCAGTTCGAATTCTTGAATTTTGGCAAGTCATCGTCCTCTTTTGCCATCACTGTCGGACTGAACCAAAATGTCTTTTACGGAGCTGGTGGGTACGGACGCAATTACCTTGGAATGCAACACGTAGGTTCTGAAAGCCTTTAACGCCTTCACCATAGCATATGCTTGTTTTTCCATTATATCATATTTGAGTTCAGTGTCTCTAAGACTTTTGCTAAAAAATGCTATTGGTTGCTTGAACCTTCTTCATTTTTCTAGAGGAGTACCACGACAAGTGTGTGTTCGGAGGCGAATGAGAAAATAAGAAAATCCTTTAGGTAATCAAGACTTGCTAGTACGGGTGCCTCGCTTATAAAATTCTTGATGCGTGCAAACGATGCTTTGACTTCTATTGTCCATTTAACTTCGCTGTTTTTCTTAAGCATATCTGTGATCAACTTCATGATTTCAACAAAGTTTGGGATAAATCTCCTCAAAAAAAATATTTTTCTTAAGAATGAATGAATTTCTTTTACATTCCTAGGGATATTTATTGTGTCTATAGCTTCAACTCTTTTAGGATCAATTTTAATTCCATCTCGAGACACAATATGGCTCAAGAGTTTACCTTCTTGCATAGAAAAGTGAGACTTTTTGGGGTTTAAAGACAAACCAAACTTGCCGCATTTCTCAAACATCTGCTTGAGATGTATTAGATGATCTTCATCCGATTTAGAAAAACGGTTAGATAATCAAGATATATAACCACAAATTTGTCTCTTTCGCCAATGAAAGCGATATCCATAGCACGTTGGAAAGTAGCACCTGCATTCATTAAACCAAAAGGCATCTTGTCATACATAAATGTACCCCAAGGGGTGGTGAAGGCTATTTTTTCTTTATCGTCTTCATTGAAGGCAATTTGATTGTAACTGGAAAACCCGTCGATCATCGACATCCTATTTGCCCCCACTAATTTTTCTAAAATGTGATCCATTTTGGGTAGGGGATAATTGTCTTTTAGGGAGGACTTATTTAGATTCCTAAATTCAACACACAGTCTTATTTCCCCATTTTTCTTTCTAACCGGGACCAGGTTTGCTACCCAATCAGAGTATCTTAGTGGTACGATTATTTTTGCATCCAGGAGCTTTTTGACTTCCCTTTCGATCACGGGCAATAAAATAGGATTGATTTGTCTGAGTTTTTGTCTAAAGGGTTTGACACCAGGCTTCAGGGGTATATTATGTTCAATCACAGTGGGGTCATAGGTTCTAAGCTCTTCATATGACCAAGTGAAAACATCCTTGTACTTTCTAAGAAACTCCGAGTATTTACTTTTGGTTTATGTGGACAAATATTTGGATAGTTTCACCAACCGAGGATTTTCATTAGTACCTATGTCACAATCCTCAACCTCTTTAAGTTGAGGTTGTAGAGTGGATCTTAAAGGGATATCATCTTGATTGAATAATCTTTCCAAGGGAATTAGGCCCTTGGGGATCTGGTTATTTTAAAGAACTAGCATTTTGTGATTCGCGATTTTACCGTGAAACTCTTGAGGATCCTCTCCTCCCTGCATTATCCAAATAGGATCATTTTGGTTTTCTTGATCAGTATGCATTTTGAAAAACTCATCTATTGATTCTAAAAATTTACGAAGTTGTTCATCATCCTCAAAAACTTGCCAATGTTGTACATTATTTGGTATAGAAGGTCGGTGTCCCATTTGTATATGGTATTTCAGTTTAAAAGTGGTGGGAGGTGCGAATGTTGAGGCTACTTTGGCTAACACATAAGCCTGTTGGTTTTTAGTCCTTGGAAAGAAATGAACCTTCAAAGAAGAGAAGAAATTTTCGATCAGATCGCAGATGCAATTCCTGTAGGACCTCAACCTAGGATGTTTGGCCTGGTACTGTTGGTTTACCTGTTTTATGATTAACTCTACATCACCAAGGACTTCGAGGTTTTTTATTTTCATTCTCCTAGTAGCTTCTAACCCTAATACTAAGGCTTCATATTCACATACATTATTTGTGTAGTCCACATTCCACTATAGCCTATAGAAAAAGGGGATTACAAATTGATCATCAGGAACCACAAGGAGTGCCCCTGCTCCAGATCCCAAGTAAGATGAAGCACCATCAAAAAACATCTTCCATACACCAGTGCTATATACATTTTTTATTTTTTCTTTTTCTGTTTTTTCTTCTGTACAACTTTCGTCTAAAGCTACCTCAATATCATCATCAATAGATAATATACAGTTACCTAAATCTTGATCAACTATATATACATGGTGGTTATTTGGGTTATGTGGATCACCTACCGTGAATGCAAACCTAGTTTCTCTATATAGACGTGTGTACTGTCCTCCAAAAACTGGAATTGTAGCGTATGTCATGTCAAGCTGGAGAGATCCTCCAAGCTTGGCACCCCATGACCTAGATAAAACCATACAATATTTCAGAGGGATATCAGCGTCTACAATGTTCATAATAATTCTTTTTGCGAGTATTTGTGCCAGATTTACCACCAAGTCTTTGAATTTGACTTTTCTTGAATCAAATGAATATAAATCCCCTTAAGGCCTAGTGATTTCGAGACCTAATTTATCCATAATGGCTTTAGGCATCACATTGTGGGATGCTCTAGAATCTAGAATGCAGTTATGGAGTAGGTGGTCGAACAAGGTTAACGTGATATAGAAGGGGGCAAGAGTGTCTCTCGTACCCTCGAAATGTAGACCAAAAACTATGTTCGGCTTGTCATCTTCTAAGTTGATGACATCGTCTTGGCTTTCGTCTTTAGAAAAGATAATCATCTTGGCAATTTGTTTTTTGTATATGGGATTTTTAGCCAATTCAACAAGTGGGATAGGGATTTTGATTTTGTTTATTTCATTTTCGAGACTAAAATTTCCCAGAGCCTTGTCGCTCTCTATGTTTGAGGCCTCCACTCCTTTCTTTTCATCTTTTCTTTGTGGTGCGGATTTGGTTTCACTCACAGGGACCTGTGTTTTCACGATGGGCGTTCCTACTGACTTTGAATTGACAGGTTGTGTGTCGGTGGTGTGGGTTTTTTTAGTCTGTTTCTCAACAACCTTTGGATTCGCTTCATCAATTTCACCCCTAGGCAAGATCTTTTTTGTTGGGGTGGTTGGAAGACTCTTGTTCCTAGGTTTTAAATTGTATTTCTCTTGTAATTCAGCTATAATATCATTTGCGATACCCTGATAGGTCAAATCTTCAGAAGTACCATTGCTAACATCGTCTTCCGTTCTAATTTCTTTATTTAAGGATTTTTCGTAATCTTGTCTTGATAGATAGGGTGATTTACTATCGTCACCAATATTATTTATATCCTCATCTAACTCTTCAAAATCTTCTAGGTCTTCTTCTCCAATGAAGTTTTCACTTTTGAAGGGGGTTGGGATTTTTTGATCCTCATTCTTAATTGTTTTTTGTGGGGCCTGAGGATCAAGATTCCTTCTAAAATCCTTCCTAGGAAAATTATCCCTTTTTGATTTATCTTATTCTATTTTTGAGATCTTATTTGACAGTTCTCTAATTACCTTATCCATCTCGTCTATTTTATCTGCCGAGGATTTCCCCGATCCTGAGGATCCACCTTGTTCTTTGAATTTCCTACTTTCTTTGTTCTCGGTTTCTATTTTTGCTTTTAATTTCCCTGATGCCATCATGTTCGATTCGATTTCTAGGGCATCATCTTGCATTTTCATGAGATCTGCTGATCTCCTTTCTCTCAATAATAGAGAGAAATCAGGATCAAAGGCTCCAGCGAAAGTCACCTTAGCTGCGGGTTGAGAAGGTTTGACCTCGAACGGGATTTTATTATACAACTTGTTAAACCTTTGCGTGAACTCAAGAACCGATTCTGAGTTTTTCTTTCTAAGGGCTACAAATTTAGTTAGGTAATAGAGATGGTCTCTCCTTTCACCAATTGTCTGATAAAAGCATTTTCAAGTTCTTCATAAGATCTTAGAGATCTTGCTGCTAAGGCTCAGAGCCATGTCCTCACCTGTCCTTTGAAGGTCTGAACGAGGAGTCTAGAATAGAAATCTCCGTGTTCGATTCCAAGGATGTCGGCAAATTGGTCAAAGAAATTTATGTGTTCTTGAGCGGTTAAATCTCCTTCCCTTGTAAATTTGGGAAGGGTTTTCATATAATTTTTGGGAAGGTCATGTAGGGGAACTGGGAGGACAAGGGGGGAATATCTGGCAGCTACCTTAGCAAAGATTCCAGGAAGTGGTGCTTGGCCGCCTGCTGGTCCTCCTGGGGCACCGCCCCTAGCTCCTGCGCCTCCGTGTGCAACCATTGATGGATTTGAGGCTGAATCTTGGAGTGTATGAGGAGAAGGCTTGCAAAAGTTTGGGGTATATACTTCCAGAAAAGAGAATGTATTGTTTGAAAGGGGAAGCAATAAAGATCTCTCAAGTGTTTCCTTAACGTTCAACTGCGTAAAATCAGGTTGACAAATAGTACGTATGGGTGAAATGATTTGTTTAAGGGATCTTTGTGATTTTAAAATATTTTCCAGATCAGAGATTGGCAAGGTCTACTTATCGTCCAGGTTCTTTCTGGTGTTCTTTTGGCTAAAAGCCAGTTTACTCATTGTGGAGTCGCCAAGTGAAAAATGAAGGTAGCCTTAGAAGGTTTTTCTATCTTTGTTCACTATCAAAGAAAGAAAGTGTCAATGTCATTCTTCCTAGGGAAAAAGTTTCATTTCTTCTATCCCCAGCAACGGTGCCAAAAAGATGTTGTTCCTGAGTTTATACTTTAAGTCTCTAAAGTATACTGTCAAGGCATCCATAAAAATAAAGAGAACTAAGGGGTAAGAATCAATTGTGAAGGGTAAATAAGAGTTGGTTTTTCAACTGTCTTTGTCTAGCTTCCCACTGCTCTTGGATGCTGATGTCTCTCTCGATAACTGCCCATGAGCATTCTAATTCGATGCAGGTAGTTGTTGTTTGCAGGATAGTATTAAATAAGTTCAAAGAAATGCTAGTTTGATCTTGAAGGCCAAATTCTATGTTAGGCTGTCTATTATTTGGGACATTCATGAGAGTAAAATTTTATTGAATTATAAAATGTTTAAAGATTTTTTTCTTCAGTTTTGAGGGATGAAACAGAAAAGGAGTTTTGGAACTCAAAATAATAAAACAATAACAGTAGAGGTTGTTTCCTGTACTTGAAACAATTTGAGAATAGTAAAATAATAACAGAGGTAACGCTGTCAAAAAATTTGAGGCTTTAATCATGAAAGAATCTCATATTATATCAGAAGAAGGAGAGAAAAATGAGATTTCTAATGAAATATTAAATATAACCATCCAAATGACCTATAGGTCTTGAAACCGCTGATAGAAGTCACAGAGGAAAAACTGTAAATGATTAGATAATTGAATAAATTCAAAATATAATAGAATTTTTAGTTAAACTATAGCTGATCATTCATTAGAAAGACATGGAAAGAAAGATATTGAAAGATATTTAAAACAGAGTAAAGGAACACATAGCTTCAAGTTGACAGAATTCATAATCTCTTCTGCATTATCTATATCACTGTAAATCAAAAAACTTCTAATACAATTGGCTCCCCAAAAACAAAAAGCCTCTTCTCAATCTTGTGAAATTATATTTATACATGATCACCAAACCTTTTTCCCGTTGGTGATTAACTAACTTACGAAGACTAACGGTTACATGAATGAGAAATGTTGAACCGTTTAAATTTCTATTTTAACTGCTTTATTATTTCAATGATGAAAATATCCAAAACAATATTTCATGTCTGCGTTGATAAACTTCCTTCTTCTGTTTTAAGACAGTGAATACATTTTCCCAGAAACTGCACCAAAACTCTAGGAGCTTCTAGAATATCTTTCACCTCAAATAGGAAGAACTTTATCTGTAGTTCAGGAAGACGGTCTTCGATTATCTTTCTTGTGAACTTAATAGTTTGTAACTTTAAGTTCGACATCACTATCCATTTGTCAATTTGAGTGACATTGATTACCTTTATTTGTGGGATCTCTACCTGAATTTCTTCCAGATCCTCCTTGAATCTTAGCTGATGCTTACCAATGTTAATTTCTCCTAACAACCATGGACAGTTGTTTCTTCCAATGTTCAAAGAAGCTTTATCTAAAAGGTCAAAAATTCCTTGACAGTCGTCATTAACCTTTCTGGTTATCTTTTTGTTTTCTGTGAGGTTTGCCTCCCATACCTTGAGTATTATATCACCTTGAATATGCTCAGAAACGGATAGCTTTTGAGTCTCTCCGACCCCCTCTTTTGTTGAAAGAGCCATTGCTTTTTGAAAAGTTGTTCTGGTTTCTTTCGCTTCTCTCTCTATCAGGAAAATACTCTCCAAGGATTTACTTGCTACCTGAAAGTAATTTTGAATAAATTCCATCTTAAAGAACACTCCCTGTTGCTCTTTTTCTATCTTTGTATGTATTTCCAACACCTGGGATCAGAAGATTTCAAGCTCTACCACTTGATTATGAATGGAATTAATCTTATTTTGTAATTGTCTATTCATTTCTTCTTGCTGTAGGACCTATGCTTGACTGGCCTATATCTTTAGGTTTGCTTCATTTAAGCTTTCTTTTAGTTTTTGAATCTCTCGAATGTCATTGAATCTGGCTCGTTCTAAACCCTTGTTTATTTCCTGACTGATACTGCTTTCAGTCTCCTTTAATTGATTTTGTAGCTGAGCTATCATCTGATCTTTCTGCTGCAACATAGTTCTCAAATTACCCATAGAGTGTAATTTCGGTGATGCAAAGGCTCCCATTTCTATAGCGAATTCCCCCTCTTCAAGTTTTAACCTCTTTGAATATATAATCATAAACATACTCTTCGTGTTCATAAGATTTTGTATTGCAATGCATCAAATGTCTGTTTACTAGTTGATAAGGGTCATGTTTTTTATGTTCAATATCCACTAGTTTAACTTCTTCTAGTGCTTCGGCTTCCACTTTAGAATGGCCTAGGTTTTGCAATGAAAATTTCCTGACATATACAGGGAAGATTGGCCAAGAATTCTTTTGAGATGCCTTTAGCTCTATTTTAATACCGCCTTTTACTATTTGGTGCACTACCTCTCTACACACCAGTCTGTCCGGGAGGAATTTTGGAAGAGCATGAGGGGGGATTGAGCACCCATACACCCTAATGTAAGAGAAGTTTTCATCAATGAACTAGTCAGCTATCACTTTGATATTTTCTGAGACTATCTCAGAAATGCGAGGGGGTTCACAGCTATAAAACATTTTATGAATTGGAATTACTATGAAATGACAAATTTCGTAAAACACATTCTTAGCATTTTCTTCCCATCGCACAGAGTGATACTCGTGAATGGGTTCATGGAAAGTTATGTTCCAACTCCAATTCATCAGGGGAAATGGAGTCACAAAGCAAATTGCGTCCATGATGTACGCCGACATGTAAAAGGCCGCTGGCTGACCTTTAGATCTTGCAACTCTGTAATTTGAAACCTCTTGGGCAAGGTTCTCAGACAAAATCTTGCTCCAGTTAAAAGTGTATCCTTCTGACACTTCTTCTAAGAGGGGCACCCATTCTGCAGGGAAATGGCAGGGATTCTTTTTCCCGAAGAGTCTACACAAAATCATGGCTTCATAGACCATGTACTCATTCAAAGATGTTGTGGCATAAATTCCATGGGTATTGGCCCTAAATTAAGATGGACATCTTGACCATCCTTTAATAAAATCAGGATATGTTTGGTCAGCCTCAATACATTCTTTCCTTTGAAACTCAACTATAAATTCGACATTATAGATGTACTTAGGATTTGGTGAGATTTTGTACATTAATTGTATATGCTCTGGCCTGAATGAGCTGACAATGACCACATGATCATTTAAAATGCTTCTTGTCAGGATATCAACCTTCTCCAAGGCCCAATTGATCATGTCGTTGTATGCCACGAGATGAGGGCATGCTGCGATCTTATGAAGCTCCGATTCTACTATATCCCAAAGGTGATTCTCAAAATCAACAGGAGAATTTATGATTTCATAATCGATGAGTTCATAGATTCCTCTCCAGGATTTAATTGAATTGATGGCATGTGGCGTAGTGTCGGATATGATATCTCCTTCTGGGTTACGCATCTCCTCTGTATCTTCACTCTTCTTCGGTGCTTTCTTTGGCGCCATAGCTTTATGTTAGATGGAAAACCTGTCACAGAAAAGAAGCGTGTGAGCTTGGCCGAAAGTGAATTAGCTTTGAAAGAAAGAACAAGCATAGATTTTGGAACATAGACCTTTAATTCAGCTTAGAATCATTTTATGACAAAAAAAATGACGCAGCTGACTTGTAATTAATTACATTTAATGCAAAAATATTTCTGAGATACGCATCAGTGTCGCAACATTTATCAGTTATCCGTTTATTAATATGACCGTATTTCGACACTTTTGAATTCAAAAATCAGAAGATTTCATTCAATGGAAACTGAAACACAAACAAACCTAAGAAGTTTGATTATCATTAATCATGCTTCCAAAACAGAGTTAATTCAGTCTAAACACAAATTATGGTTCGCGACTTCGTGTTTTGGGGATCGTGGATACATGAGGTATGTCATCGCTAAACCCCTATTTCCGAAATTGTGAAATCACGATAGGATTAGGTTGAGGCCTTAACTATCGTATTAGTAAATTACTTAATCATGATTAAAAACTAACTTCCATTCTTTCACGACTTCTCATTTCGAGGTTTCGGGGATCACATTGACAAGAGGTATGTTATTGCTGAAACCCGAATCCCGAAAATGCGATAAGATTAACTTAATCTTTAATAACTTCCATTTTTCGGGAAATTGGGGATTGGGATTCCGCGATTAGATATGTATTAAAGCATATGTTCTTAGTAAACCCCGAATCCCGAAAATATTTTAAAATTTAGTCTTAACTCCTTTAGGTTTTACGTTTATCGTGATTCTTAAAGAACACACGTCAAAATTTAAAGACACTTTGTTTTTTGTTTTTTTTAGCTGTTGATTATTGAAAGAATAAGTCTTGTTGGGATTTCGGTACCGGGCTTTTGGAAATGATAGTGAGGGTTATGCTTTATGAAAAGCCTAAACCCGAGAAAGGAAATTTTTAGTCTTAGAGATAAAAACTTGTAAAAAAGTTTCAACATAGGCTCCAATTGGGGACCTCATCTCCTTGTGAGATGAGGAGAACGATAAGACTCAGTGACTTTATTGGGTAAATGGGGTCAAAGGATTCTTTCTGCAAAACCTGCAAAGGAAAAAGAGATTTCGTCTTTACTTCTGGAAAGCTTTTCAAAACTCCCAACATTGTAAATTCAACTACAGTCCCATTCATGATCTTCTCCTTCTCACTACTGAATTTAGGTCTTCTTTTAGATGATCAAAACAATCCTAGGAAATTCAATAGATCTTGTGGTTTTTGGCTTGCATCAAACGAAGTAAATTTCATGCTTTAAATTGGGGAGCTCTGTCTGAACTTGGGATACAGATTCGATTTCAAAAAGGCTGGTAACCAGAGTAGACTAAAAATTACATACGACAACCTTACAGATACCTCAGATATTGCTTCACTACCAGCGAGCCTGTTCAGTACCCCGGTGAAGTTATCTGTCCCTTTTTACTGAATTTCCTTTCACCACTTCGAATCATATTATGCATTTAAATGCTGAGACGAGGGAAATCATTAATGAATTTCCTTTCATCGTCTTATTGGACTGGATGGGGGCAATCATTTATGAATTTCCTTTCACCATCTGTCTTACATTTTACTTTTTGAACACGAAGTGGGGGAAATCAGTTGTACCAGGGATGATATCTGTGTAAAATTTGCAATAGAGGTCTGTCAACTTGCTTTGATTACCTTGGACCAACCTTCTCTTAACTTTCACAACACCTTAGCCCACAGGGAAAATGGGAAAGATTACTTCCAGGGGCCTTCCTTCGAGCAAGCCTCAATCCTTAGAAAATTGTTAAGAAACCTAGTAAAGTCAGGATCAACCTAAGCATAACTTTGTTTAGTCAGAGAGTGAGGAGTTATGAGGATTGGATTACCTTTTAAGATCTGTTTTCCAGCTTCCAAAACTAAGACGTAATCTCTTCCTCCTCTGTGGGAAACTCAGAAAGATGGTTGGTTTTTTAAGAAGGAAAAACCGAGGGTAGAAAGGGGCGACGGAGAAATAGCTGGAAATTGAAAAACAGGGGTCATGGATTAAATCCAACTATTGGAACCCTTTCTCGGAGACACTTTACTCTCTCTACTCATTTTAATTACCTCTTATCTTTATCTAGGTGAATCTCTTAAGACTCAGAGTAAGAACTTTCTCTTTTAGTGACATATTAGATATTATAAGACCATCACCGCACTTTGGAGATTTTCATTTGAAAAAATAGACTACTCTAGAATTTGCACCTTTGCCTTACCATTTTCATTCTCTTTTGAAATAAGGGAAAAAAAATTCTATCACCTGTTTTTGGCAAATTTATCTTTCGATATATGGCCGTCTGTTTTCTCCTTTAGCTTGTTTGGGCTGCAAACCAGGAGCCTATAAGGGAACGATACTAAGAGTATCAGGGCTTTAAAATAATTGAAATGCATTGAAAATTTCGTGTTCCTACTTCTAGTAAAACATTGACTTATTTTATTTTTTACATAAGTAGACTTACCAAAGAAAATTATAAAATAAAAAAGAAAACACAAACTGGTATATATAGTGGGAATTTTGAAAACCAATTATCTCATATAGTGTTTTAAATAACACCTGTTGACAGGGGCGTTGAGGATTTTGCCATCCAAATTCTCTAACAATTTTTTTTTTCCTTCAGGAGATGCAACCTTGAATGGTCCGTACCAGATGTGATCAAATTTACCATGTTTTGTCAAGTTTTCCTTCCTAGCATCCCATTTTAAAACCAAATCTCTGGGGAGAAAATCTCTGTCTTTGGCCTTACGATCGAATAACGCTTTCATGTCATCCTGGTATTTATGCAACCTTTCGTCCACTTCAGCCCTGTGCTGTTGGAATTCAATTAGCTGATTTATTCTTCTTGTGACATGATTTGGTTCTTCTTTCTCATCTTTCCAAAGTTTCATTACAGGAAGCACTATATTTATAGGTAATACTACGTCAATCCCGTACACCATTTGGAAAGGAGACGTGTCGATAGACTTTTTCGTGCCTATCTGATTTGCCCACAAAGCATATTTCAAATGCACATGCCAAGATTTCTTGTTTTTGCTCAACACTTTATTAATTATATTGATTAGGATTTTGTTTGAAGACTCGGCTAGCCCATTTCCCTGGGGGTAATATGTCATGGAATGACCAAGCACGATATTGTACTTTTAGCAAAAACTGACCATAGCCATAGATTTAAATGCCTGGACGTTATCTGTGACTATCTTTCAGGGGCAACCAAATCTAGACAAAATGTTCTCTTCTAAGAAATATATTACAACCAAATCCATAGCCCTTCTAGTCGGAATAGACTCCACACATTTGGTGAAGTAATCTGTAGCAGTCAGGATCCATTTATGTTGAGCGCTAGAATGAGGATTAATTTCACCTATGAAATATAATCCCCATTGCTGAAAAGGGGCTTTCGTTTTGACCGGAACCAACGACATCGCTGGGAGTTTAATCTTGCCTGCGAACAATTGGCAAGGGTTGCAGGCTCAGACCTTGGCACTAACGCCTGAGAAAAGTTTGGGCCAATAATATCCTTCCCTTAGGATCTTATAAGCCGTTGCCCTCTAGGCGTGATGTCCTCCACACACTCCTTCGTGAAATTGGCTTATGACCTTCTCTGTTTCTAATTCAACCAAAAAAACCAACAGGAATCCAAGTGGGTCCTTCCAGTACAATTGTCTTTCAGATATATGGTACTTGACCTCATGTAGCTTCAACGTTCTGGATTTATATGGGGGTAAGTTACTCGAGCACTTCAAGGTCAACAGATAGCACACTATGTCTTTGTACCAATCTGATGAAACAAACTTCTCTTCGATTCTAACTTTAGTTATTTGTTCATCGAGTTCATTCATGTCCACACACTCTTCACTTCCCTATAGGCCATTTATTTCGAGAGCTCTGAGATTTGATTCAACTGAAAGTCTAGCCAAAACCTGTCCCTTTACTAGTCTCATTGGTTTTATCTCCAGGTCGAATTCTTGAATTTTGGCAAGCCAACGTCCTCTTTTGCCATCACTGTCGGACTGAACCAAAATGTCTTTTACGGAGCTGGTTGGTACGTATGCAATTACCTTGGAATGCAACACGTAGGATCTGAAAGCCTTTAACGCCTTCACCATAGCATATGCTTGTTTTTCCATTATATCATATTTGAGTTCAGCATCTCTAAGACTTTTGCTAAAAAAGGCCATCGGTTACTCGAAACCTTCTTCATTTTTCTGGAGGAGTACTGTGACAAGTGTGTGTTCAAAGGCGAATGAGAAAATAAGAAAATCCTTTAGGTAATCATGACTTGCTAGTATGGGTGCCTCACTTATAACCTTCTTGATGCGTGCAAATGATGCTTTGGATTCTGCTGTCCATTTCACTTCACTATTTTTATTAAGCATATCTATGATTAACTTCACGATTTCAACAAAGTTTTGGATAAATCTCCTCAAAACATTTATTTTTCCTAAGAATGACTGAATTTCTTTTACATTCCTAGGGATATTTATTGTGTCTATAGCTTCAACTCTTTTAGGATCAATTTTAATTCCATCTCGAGACACAATATGGCCCAAGAGTTTACCTTCTTGCATAGCAAAGTGAGACTTTTTGGGGTTTAAAGACAAACCAAACCTGCGACATTTCTCAAATTTTTGCTTGAGATGTATCAAATGACTTCATCCAATTTAGAAAAAATGGTTAGATCATCAAGATATATAACCACAAATTTGTCTCTTTCGCCAATGAAATCGATATCCATAGCACGTTGGAAAGTAGCACCTGCATTCATTAAACCAAAAGGCATCTTGTCATACATAAATGTACCCCAAAGGGTGGTGAAGGCTGTTTTTTCTTTATCGTGTTTGTTGACGGCGATTTGATTGTAACCGAAAAACCCGTCGATCATCGACATCCTATTTTCCCCCACTACTTTTTCTAAAATGTAATCCATTTTGGGTAGGGGACAATTGTCTTTGAGGGAGGACTTATTTCGATTCCTAAAGTCAACACAGAGTCTTATTTCCCCATTTTTCTTTCTAACCGGGACCAGGTTTGCTACCCAATTGGAGTATCTTAGTGGTACGATTATTTTTGCATCCAGGAGCTTTTTGACTTCCCTTTCGATCACGAGCAATAAAATAGGATTGATTTGTCTGAGTTTTTGTCTAAAGGGTTTGACATCAAACTTCAGGGGTATCTTATGTTCAATCACAGTGGGGTCATAGGTTCTGGGCTCTTCATGTGACCAAGCGAAAATGACCTTGTACTTTCTAAGAAACTCTGAGTATTTACTTTTGGTTTATGGGGATAGATATTTGGATAGTTTCACCAACCAAGGATTTTCTTTAGTACCTATGTCACAGTCCTCAACCTCTTCAGGTTGAGGCTGTAGAGTGGATCTTAAAGGGATATCATCTTGATTGAATAATATTTCCAAGGGAATCAGGCCCTTGGGGATCTGGTTATTTTTAAGAACTAGCATTCCATGATTCATGATTTTATCGTGGAACTCTTGAGGATCCTCTCCTTCCTGCATGATCCAAATAGGATCATTTTGGTTTTCTTGATCAGTATGCGTTTCGACAAACTCATCTATTGATTTTAAAAATTTACGAAGTTGTTCATCATCCTCAAAAACTTGCCAATGTTGTACATTATTTGGTATAGAAGGTTGGTGTATCATTTGTATATGGTATTTTAGTTTAAAAGCGGTGGGAGGTGTGAATGTTGAGGCTTCTTTGGCTAACGCATCAGCCTGTTGGTTTTCAGTACTTGGAGAGAAATGAACCTTCAAAGAGGAGAAGAAATTTTTGATTAGATCCCAGACACAATTCATGTAGGAACTCAACCTAGGATGTTTGGCCTGGTACTATCAGTTTACCTAGTTTATGATTAACTCGGCATCACCAAAGACTTCAAGGTTTTTTATTTTCATTCTCTTAGAAGCTTCTAACCCTAATACTAAGGCTTCATATTCACATACATTATTTGTGCAGTCCACATTCCACTGTAGCCTATAGGAAAAGGGGATTACAAATTGATCATCAGTATCCACAAGGAGTGCCCTTGCTCCAGCTCCCAAGTAGGATGAAGCACCATCAAAAAACATCTTCCATACACCAGTGCTATATACATTTTTTATTTTTTATTTTTCTATTTTTTCTTCTGTACAACTTTCGTCTAAACCTACCTCAATATCATCATCAATAGATAATATACAGTTACCTAGATATTGATTAGCTATATATACAAGTTGGTTATTTGGGTTATGTGGATCACCTACCGTGAATGCCAACCTAGTTTCTCTGTATAGACATGTGTGGTGTCCTCCAAAAACTGGAATCGTAGCATATGTCATGTCAAGCCGGAGAGATCCTGCAAGCTTGGCACCCCATGACCTAGCTAACAACATACCATATTTTAGAGGGATATCAGTGACTACTACGTCCATAATAATTCTTTTTGCGGGTATTTGTGCTAGATTTACCACCAAGTCTTTAATCATGCCTATGCATTTGAATTTTCTTGAATCAAATGAATACAAATCCCCATAAGGCCTAGTGATTTTGAGACCTAATTTATCCATAATGGCTTTAGGAATCACAATGTGGGATGCTCCAAAATCTAGCATGTAATATGGAGTAGGTGGTCGAACAAGGTTAACGTGATATAGAAGGGGGCAACAATGTCTCTCACACCCTTGAAATGTAGACCAAAAACTATGTTTGGCTTGTCATCTTCTAAGTTGATGACATAGGCTTGGCTTTCGTCTTCAGAAAAGCTAATCATCTCGGCAATTTGTTTTCTATATATGGGATTTTTAGCCAATTCAACAAGTGGGATAGGGATTTTGATTTTGTTTATTTCATTTTCCATACTAAAATTTCCTGGAGCCTTGTTGCTCTCTATGTTTGAGGTCTCCATTCCTTTCTTTTCAGCTTTTCTTTGTGGTGCGGATTTGGTTTCACTCACAGGGACCTGTGTTTACACGGCAGGTGTTCCTACTGACTTTGACTTGACAGGTTGTGTGTCAACGGTGTGGGTTTTTTCAGTCTGTTTCTCAGCAACCTTTTGATCTGCTTCATTAGTTTCGCCCCTAGGCAAGATCTTTTTTGTTGGGGCAGTTGGAAGACTCTTGTTCCTAGGTCTTAAACTGTATTTCTCTTGTAATTAATCTATAATATCATATGCAATACCTTGATAGGTCAAATCTTCAGAAGTACCGTTGCTAACATTGTCTTCCATTCTAATTTCTTTATTTAAGGATTTTTCGTAATCTTGTCTTGATAGATAGGGTGATTTACTTTCGTCACCAAGATTATTTATATCCTCATCTAACTCTTCAAAATATTATAGGTCTTCTTCTCCAATGAAGTTTTCACTTTTGAAGGGGGTTGGGATTTTTTGATCCTCATTATTAATTGTTTTCTATGGGGCTTGAGGATCATGATTCCTTCTAAAATCCTTCCTAGGAAAATTATCCCTTTTTGATTTATCTAATTCCATTTTTGAGATCTTATTTGACAGTTCTCTAATTAACTTAGCCATCTCGTCTATTTTATCTACCAAGGATTTACCCGATCCTGAGGATCCACCTTGTTCTTTGAATTTCCTACTTTCTTTGTTCCCGGTTTCTATTTTTGCTTTTAATTTCCCTGATGCCATCATGTTTGATTCGATTTCTAGGGCATCATCTTGCATTTTTGTGAGATCTGCTGATCTCCTTTCTCTCAATAATAGAGAGAAATGAGGATCAAAGGCTCCAACAAAAGTCACCTTAGCTGCGGGTTGAGAAGGTTTGACCTTGACCGAGATTTTACTATACAAATTGTTAAACCTTTACGTGAATTCAAGAACTCATTCTGAGGTTTTCTTTCTAAGGGCTCCAAATTCAGTTAGGTAATAGAGGTGGTCTCTCCTTTCCCCCCCATTGTCTGATAAAAGCGTTTTCAAGTTCTTCATAAGATCTTAGAGATCCTGCTACTAAATCTTGGAACCATGTCCTCACCTGTACTTCAAAGGTCTGAACGAGGATTCTAGAATAGACATCTTCGTGTTTGATTCCAAGGATGTCGGCAAATTGGTCAAAGAAATTTATGTGTTCTTGAGCGGTTGAATCTCCTTCCCCTGTAAATTTGGGAAGGATTTTCATATAATTTTTGGGAAGGTCATGTAGTGGAACTGGGAGGAAAAAGGGGTCATATCTGGCAGCTACCTTAGCAAAGATTCCAGAAAGTGGTGCTTGGCCGCCTGCTGGTCCTCCCGGGGCACCGCCCCCAGCTCCTGCTCCTCTGTGTGCAGCCATTGATGGATTTGAGGCTGAAGCTTGGAGTGTATGAGGAGAAGGATCACAGAATTTTGGGGTATATACTTCCAGAAAAGAGAACGTATTGTTTGAAAGGGGAAGCAAAACAGATCTCTCAAGTGTTTCCTTAACGTTTAACTGTGTAAAATCAGGATGACAAATAATACATATGGGTGAAATGATTTGTTTAAGGGATCTTCATGATTTTAAAATATTTTCCGGATCAGAGATTGGCAAGGTCTACTTGTCGTCCGGGTTCTTTCTGGTGTTCTTTTGGCTAAAATCCAGTT
>JZKD02S1673310.1:88411-112235 GCA_000966675.3 Picea glauca
CGGTTATCAGATAGTCACAAGTGTTCCTTGGGTTCCCCCCAACCCAGGCCCGTGGAAAGCCCTCTGGAATTTTCCCTCTATCCCCAAGATAGACCTCTTTGCCTGGACACTATTGTATAACAGCATCTTAACCTTCGACAATCTGCAGAGAAGGGGTTGGGAAGGGCCCTCTCGCTGCCCCCTGTGTACTCAATCAGAAGAAACGATTGCCCACCTCCTTTTCAAGTGCGAATATTCCAAAAGAGTTTGGGAGCTCCTTGTGGGTTCTTTGGGCTATCAGCTTCCTGATGAGAGTCAAGTTTTATTCAACAATTGGATGTCCCTGTCCCCCTTTGACTTAAAAAAAAAACATCTGCTGAAAAAAATTTGGATGTGGATCCCCAAATTCGTTTGTTGGAAGTTATGGTTAGAGCGCAACAACAGAATTTTTAAGGAAGAAAAAAGACTGCCCAATCAGGTGGCCATTAAGATCCAGATCATGATTTCAGAAGCTATTCATGCGAGGCCTTCTGCCCAGAACTCCACCCCGAAAACCGAGGAAGAAGACAACTGGATCAAGGTTTTTAGACCAACCTATCAAAATCATACCCAGAGCTGCTCCCCAAGGCTCAGAAACTGGGAAATTCGCTTGCCGGAACACGAATTCCTGAGATGGAGGTCATCCCTAGATGACTGGTGGCTCCTGTTCGACGGAGCCTCGAAGGGCAATCCTGGTAAGGCAGGGGGCGGAGGAATCCTCCTCGATCCTAATGGCTCTACTAAGCTAACCTTCGCCTGGGGCCTAGGGCATGCTTCCAACAACGAGGCCGAATTTCTAGCCCTCTGGCAAGGGATAAATCAAGCACTCAAACTAGGCATAAATAAGATCAAAATTGCGGGGGACTCCAAACAGGTCGTAGATGCCATCAACCTTAATAAACTCCCAAAGGACATGCGTCTGGCCCAGTTACATAAGAAGATACACATCCTCTTGGATCAATTACATGAATACAAGGTTTATCACGTGCTCAGAGGGTTGAACAGGGACGCAGATATAGAGGCAAACAGAGGATCCCTGCAAATCAAAGGACAGATTATAATCAACGAGGTAATCTCCTCCCATCTGATTCCCTAACAATGCAGTGGAAGCTTGGCCTGGCTCCTTCACATCACTCTGATCTAAATCGGAAAGGACAGCAGCGAATCTATCCAGTCGGACGGACAAGAATCAAACAGAGAGATTTGAAATTATGCCTCCTCCATGGAAATCATGACCAGGGTCAGGTGAGCTCGCGGTTAAAAAGACCATCGATCCTTTCATTCCAGGCACGATGCTAAGTGACCAGGTTACAGGAAGCAAGAGCGTTCTCATACTGTGCATTTTCGCCATGGACTCAGGCTCCCAAACCCCTCTCACGCCCAAGGAACGCATAGAATTGATAAGGAGCGACCTGGAAAGCCTTCGGGCCTCCACCAATCAATTCAAATGGGATATTCTAAAGACGGAGATGGAAGACATTAAAGATGAGCTCTCTGATGAACTCCAGGCTGGAATGAAAGATACCGCTAACCTCATGGGCAACCTAGGGCAACGTATATGCAATCTGGAGCAGAAAGTGGAGGCTTTAACCACAACACTCAGTAAAATCGCAGAAGCCTCTGCTAAAGCAGCCATGAGCACTGGAAACAAAGGAAAACGCTAATGGAGCGACAACAGGTTAAGCTAGTTAAGATCCAAGGCCAGAATTTTGGTTAACTTGTTGCAGTTTTGATGTTTGCCACCTCTAGAATTAAAATGTATGCAGATGGCCAAGTTATCTGGATGGAAAATGTATTACAGAGCGGTAGCTCTGCACGAATATGTACGGGTTCGGCAGCCCTTTATGCCTTATCATAAATAAAGATCCATACTCGTTTGTGTTAAAAAAAAAATGATGAAAATATCCAAAACAATATTTCATGTCTGCGTTGATGAACTTCCTTCTTCTGTTTTAAGACAACGGATACATTTTCCCAGAAACTGCACCAAAACTCTGGGAGCTTCTGGAATATCTTTCGCCTCAAATAGGAATGAATTTCTCTGTAGTTCAGGCAGATGGTCTTCGATTATATTTCTTGTGAACTTAATAGTTTGTAACTTTAAGTTCGACATCACTATCCATTTGTCAATTTGAGTGACATTGATTACCTTTATTTGTGGGATCTCTACCTGAATTTCTTCCAGATCCTCTTTGAATCTTAGCTGATGCTTACCAATGTTAATTTCTCCTAACAACCATGGACAATCGTTTCTTCCAATGTTCAAAGAAGCTTTATCTAAAAGGTCAAAAATTCCTTGACAGTCGTCACTAACCTCTCTGGTTATTTTCTTGTTTTTTGCGAGGTTTGCCTCCCATACCTTGAGTGATATATCACCTTTAATCTTCTCAGAAATGGATAGCTTTTGAGTCTCTCTGACCCCCTCTTTTGTTGAAAGAGCCACTTCTTTTTGAAAAGTTATTCTGGCTGCTTTCGCTTCTCTCTCTTTCAGGAAAATACTCTCCAAGGATGTACTTGCTTCCTGAAAGTAATTCTGAATAAATTCCAGCTTAAATAACACTCCCTATTGCTCTTTTTCTATCTTTGCATGTATTTTCAACACCTGGGTTCGGAATATTTCAAGCTCTACCACTTGATTCTGAATGGAATTAATCTTATTTTGTAATTGTCTATTCATTTCTTCTTCCTATAGGACCTGTGCTTGACTGGCCTGTATCTTCAGGTTTGCTTCATTTAAGCTTGCTTTCAGGTTTTGAATCTCTTGAATGTCATTGAATCTGGCTTGTTCTAAACCCTTGTTTATCTCCCGACTGATACTTCTTTCAGTCTCCTTTAATTGATTTTGTAGCTGAGCTATCATCTGATATTTCTGCTGCAACATAGTTCTCAAATTACCCACATAGTGTAAATCTGTTGATGCAAAGGCTCCCATTGTGCCTGCTATTTCTGTAGTGAATTCCCCCTCTTCAAGTTTTAATCTCTTTGAATATATCATCATAAACAAACTCTTCGTGTTCATAAGCTTTCATATTGCAGTGCATCAAATGTCTGTTTACTAGTTGATAAGGGTCATGTTTTTTATGTTCGATATCCACCAGTTTAACTTCTTCTAGTGCTTCAACTTCCACTTTAGAATGGCCTAGGTTTTGCAATGAAAATTTCCCGAGATATACAGGGAAGATTGGCCAAGAATTCTTTTGAGATGCCTTTAGCTCTATTCCAATACCACCTTTTACTATTTGGTGCACTACCTCTCTACACACCAGTCTGTCTGGGAGGAATTTTAGAAGAGCATGATGGGGGATTGAGCACCCATACACTCTAATGTAAGAGAATTTTTCATCAATGAACCAGTCGGCTATCGCTTTGAGATTTTCTGAGACTGTCTCAGAAATGCGAGGGGGTTCACAACCATAAAACATTTTATGCATTGGAATTACTATGAAATGACAAATTTCGTAAAACGCATTCTTAGCATTTTATTCCCATAGCACAGAGTGATACTCATGAATGGGTTCGGGGAAAGTTATGTTGCAACTCCAATTCATCAGGGGAAATGGATTCACAAAGAAGATTTTGTCCATGATGTACGCCGACATGTAAAAGGCCACTAGCTAACCTTTAGATCTTGCAACTCTGTAATTTGAAACCTCTTGGGCTAGGTTATCAGACAAAATCTTGCTCCAGTTAAAAGTGTATCCTTATGATGCTTCTTCTAAGAGGGGCACCCATTCTGGAGGGAAATGGCAGGGATTATTTTTCCCGAAGAGTCTACACAACATCATGGCTACATAGACCATGTACTCATTCAAAGATGTTGTGGCATAAATTCCATGGGTATTGGCCCTAAATTTTGATGGACATCTCGACCATCCTTTAATAAAATTAGGATATGTTTGGTCAGCCTCAATACATTCTTTCCTTTGAAACTCAGCTGTAAATTCGGTATTATAGATGTACTTAGGATTTGGTGAGAGTTTGTACATTACTTGTATATGCTTTGGCCTGAATGATTCGGCAATGACCGTTTGATCGTTTAAAATTCTTCTTGTCAGGATATCAACCTTCTCCAAGGCCCAATTGATCATGTTGTTGTATGCCAGGAGACGAGGGCGTGCTATGATCTTATGAAGCTCCAATTCTGCTATATCCCGAAGGTGATTCTCGGAATCAACAGGAGAATTTATGATTTCGTAATCGAGGAGTTCATAGATTCCTCTCCAGGATTTAGTTGAGTTGATGGCGTGTGGCATAGTGTCAGATATGATATCTCCTTATGGGTTATGCATCTCCTCTGTATCTTCACTCTTCTTCGGTTCTTTTTTTGGCACCATAGATTTATGTTAGATGGAAAACCTATCACAGAAAATAAGCGTATGAGCTTGGTCGAATGCGAATAAGCTTTGAAAGACAGAACAAGCATATATTTTGGAACATAGACCTTTAATTCACCTTAGACTCGTTTTATGACGAAAACACTGACACAACTGACCTGTAATTAATTACATTTAATGCAAAAATATTTCTGAGATACGCATCAGTGTCGCAACATTTATCAATTATTCGTTTATTAATATGACCGTATTTCGACACTTTTGAATTAAAAAATCGGAAGATTTCATTCAAAGGAAACCAAAACACGAACAAACCTAAGAAGTTTGATTATTATTAATCATGATTCCAAAAAAGAGTTAATTTAGTCTAAACACAGATTATGGTTCGCGACTTCGTGTTTCAGGGTTTCGGGGATCGTGGATACTTGAGGCATGTCATCGCGAAACCCTGATTTCCGAAATTGCGAAATCACGATAGGATTAGGTTTAGGCCTTAACTATCATATTAGTAAATTAATTAATCAGGATTAAAAAATAACTTCCATTCTTTCACGACTTCACATTTTGGGGTTTCGGGGATCACGTTGACAAGAGGTATGTTATCGCTGAAACCCGAATCTCGAAAATGCGATAAGATTAACTTAATCTTTAATAATTACTACCATTTTTTGGGAAATCGGGGATTGGGATTCCATGATTAGATATGTATTAAAGCATATGTTCTTAGTAGACCCTGAATCTAGAACATCTTTTAAAAGTTAGTCTTAACTCCTTTAGGTTTTAAGTTTATCGTGATTCTTAAAGAATGCGCGTGAAAATTTAAAGACACTTTGGTTTTTTTTAATTTTTAGCTGTTGATTATTTAAAGAATAAGGCTTGTCGGGATTTTGGTATCGGGCTTTTGGAAATGATAGAGAGGGTTATGCTTTATGAAAAGCCGAAACCCAAAAAAGGAAAGTTTTAGTCTTAGAGATAAAAACTTTAAAAAAGTTTCAACAGGTTTGAGGGCTGCTAAAGACATGAGAATTGAAGAGCTAGCATCAAGTTAAAAATATGTATCAAGATAAACACCCCAGGTTAAGGACTTACAAAAATGAAGTTTGGGATCTTGTTGATAGTTTCTTCTTATCTTTTAATATCTCATTTGTTCTAAGAGAGGAGAACACTATGGCAGATTCCTTGGCTGTTTCAGCAAGTAATTTCATAATTCCTTTTCCCTCTAAACTCAAATATGAAGTGGAAGTGAAGTATAGACCCTCTATACCTGAAAACGTAAAAAATTTGAAGGTTTTTGAGGATGATCTTGAGATAAAAAAATTTCTTGAGACTGTGGATGAGTTTTTTTCCTTACATATTGATCAAGATCATGATACTGAAAAAATCCCTCATGCTGATATTTTTCTGAATAAAATTGTTGACCATCATATTGTTCAGTTGCCCAATAACTATATTCCAAAAATAATAGTCCCCTTGGAGATATTGTTTGATAGAAATGATGTTGTTGTAAAGGTTAAAGGTTGAACTGAAAATGTTGAGGTTACTGAATGCAATTTAGGTACAGAGGAGTATCCAAAGTATGTTAAGTTGTCTAGCAGCTTGTCAAAGGAACAAAAGGTTAAGTATGTTAAGCTTTTAAAGGAGTTTGCTGAGGTGTTTTCCTAGAAATATGAAGATTTAAGAACATATAACACTAACATCATTGAACATACGATCCCTTTGAAAGAGGAGACCAAGCCTTTTAGGGAGAAACTCAGACAAATAAATCACATGTTGTTGCCTATTATGGAAAAAGAAGTGAAGAAGCTGTTGGATGCCAAAATCATTTTTCCTTTGAGATACTCCGAGTGGGTAGCTAAATTGGTCACCGTGATGAAGAAAAATGGGGAAATTAGACTATGTGTTGATTTCAAAAATTTGAATAGAAGCTCCAAGAAAGATAATTACCCCTTGCCAAAGATGGAGCACATTTTGCAGAGAGTCACTGGTTCATATAGGATGTCTATGATTGATGGCTTTTCTGGCTACAATCAGATCTCTGTCTTGCCTGAATATAGAGAGAAGACAACCTTTACTACTCCTTGGGGCACATTCATGTATGCTAAAATTCCCTTTGGATTGATGAATGTAGGAGCGACCTTTCAGTGAGCAATGGATATTGCCTTCATTGGGAAGAAATACAAGTTTGTAGTCATCTATCTAGATGACATTACAGTGTTCTCAAAATATGATAAAGAGAATTATTATCATTTGAAAAAGGTCTTCCTGAAGTGCACAAAGTTTGGTCTCGATCTCAATACTAAGAAGTCTATGTTTTCTACGAAGGAAGGTAAGTTATTGGGGCACATTGTATCAACAAAAGGGGCAAGAATTGATCCAAGCATGGTAGAGGCCATCCAAACCTTATCTTTTCCTAGATCCAAGAAACAAGTTCAGTCTTTATTGGGGAAAATCAATTTTCTAAGAAGGTTCATCTCTGATTTTGTTGAATTAGTAAAGTACATTACAACCATGCTTAGGAAAGGGAATGAGGTGAAATGGATTACTAGGGCTCAAGAGTGTTTTGATTAGATAAAAAAGGCCTTGAATGAAGCACCTGTTCTCATCATCCCTGACTATTCGAAGGATTTTATGATATTTTCCTTTGCCTCATTTGACACATTGGTTGTTGTTTTGCTGCAGAAAAATATAGAGGGGTCAGAGAAACCTCGTTTCTTTTTTAGCAGAGCATTGAGGGATGTAGAAATGAGATATGATATCATGGAAAAGAAGGATTATGCTTTGGTCAAATACCTCAAGGCTTTTAGAGTATATGTTCTGCATTCAAAGATTGTTGCATATGTCCCTTCAGCCTAAGTGAAAGATATACTTATCTAGCCTGGCATAGATGGGAAGAGGAGCAAATGGATTGCTAAAATTCTGGAATTTGACCTTGAAATGAAGCCCACTAAACTAGTGAAAGGCCAAGGTTTAGTTAGGCTACTGGATGAATCAAATTGAAAATATTTAGGGGTTAATTTCATGAACATAAACTCAAAAAATCAGCAAGCTGAGTTTGTTGATAAATGCTCTCATGCCAGCCCAAAATTGGCAGAATGCACTTGGTATAAAGACATCATATATTTTATGCAGAAGTTGCAGCCTCCTAATGGTTTGGACAAGAAAAAGGTGAGAGATTTGAAGCTTAAAGAAATCAGATATTGTCTCATTGACCATATCCTGTATTGGAAATATCCTCTAGGAGTTCTTTTGAGATGTTTAGATCCACAAGAAGCTTAAAGGGACATGACTGACTTTCATGACAACTTATGTGGGGGCCATCATTTTTGGAGAACCACATCCTATAATATCCTTAGACTTGGGTATTTCTGGCCTATAATTTTTACTGATATTTGTGCAAAGATTATAGCTTGTGTTAAATGCCAAAAGTTTTCTAGAAAGCAACAACTCAAATCTTTACCTTTGAAGCCCGTGGTGGTTTTTGGACCTTTTCAACAATGGGGTCTTGACTTCATTGGGGAAATCCATCTAGCTTCAAGTGGTCAGCATAGGTGGATTTTGACTACCACTAATTACTTTACCAAGTGGCTAGAAGCCATTTCTACAAGGAATGCCTCCCACAAGGTAATCATTAGTTTTCTCGAGGATATCATGTGAAGATTTGGTTGTCCAAGAAGGATTGTTACTGACAATGTTGCCTCCTTCAAAGTTGAACCTTTTATCAAGTTCTATGAACAATATGGGATTACATTAGTCCATTCTACTCCTTACTACCCCCAAAGAAATGGTTTGGCAGAATCATCTAACAAGAGCCTCATAAAGATCATCAAGAAATTGTTATAAGACAATAAGAAAGCATGGGACTCAAAGCTAAAAATTGCCTTATGGGCTGATAGAGTTACAACAAAGAGGTCACTTGGTGTTTCCCCTTTTCAACTTGTATATGGGGTTGAGGCTATCTTTCCTAATTAGCTTTCCTTTCCTATGGAAAAATTCCTCCATGACTACTAAGGAGAGCCTAATGATATGGTCAGGAGGATACAACAACTGGTAGAAGTACAACAGCCTAGGGAGCAGCTACTTGGCAAAGCACAGGACCATCAATAAAAGATCAAGCAAGATTTTGACAAGAAGGTAAGAAAATAATATTTCCAGCTGGGAGATCTAGTGCTCAAGTGGGATGCACCCAAGCAAGACAAAGGAAAACATGGTAAATTCGAAGCCTTTTGGATTGGTCTGTTCAAGATTTCTGAGTTATTTTCAAATAACACTTATAAATTTCAAAATTTGGAGGATTCCAAAGTTTTTGGTGGCCTTATCAATGGGCACTTTCTGAAAAAATAATTTTCTTAATCCATGATTGGATTTCTATTCATTGTAAATATCACTTTTTATTTATTTATTTTTTTGAATAAGTGACCCCATAGCCCTAGGATAAGACACTGAAACTGCTTGTTCTTGGCAGCACATAGGGAGCATGCCATCCCCTGTGGAGCCAATGTTGTCACACGAAGTTGTCATGGTTCATTTGTAGTTTTTACAGGCCGGCCAAGGCCTTTGTTTGCACAAGCAAAAAACCATGAGAGAAAATGCATCATTCAGAGAAGTCCATTTTGAGATTTAAATACAAGCAAGCAGACATGATTGATTTTCAATGGTGCATATCCCATGAACAGTTCAGATCAGTGACTCTTATGCAGTCAGAGTTTCAAAGTCACGCAAGGGTTAACGACTAGACATAAGCCCCAAAGTCCCAAAATCTCGAAGTAACGAGAGGCTGCCACGTCAACCAGAAGAAAGTGACTTTGGGAGATTTCCATCCAAAAGTCCCGAAATCCCGAAGTCTCAAATTAAATATGATCCATTGTAGGATGAGGACACACATTGATAGATCTAAGACTTTGGAAATGTGGAACTTAGGAGGATTGTGTGAGCAAGAAGAAGAAAACTCATGAAGCCCAAACCCCCGAAGTGAATCTCGGCCGTCCAAAACAAGAGGACATGTGGAGGCAGATCTCTCACTTTGGAGATACGATGCTCCAGATAATTGTAAAATCTATGCATTGAAAAGTCCCGAAGCTTGATTGTGGACCATTGATCTCAAAGCAACAAGAACCATTGATCTTGGCAACAGTCTCACCGGAAGTCCCAAAGTCCCGAGGAGTCGAAGCCAGGAAGTAACATCAGGGTGACACGTCGCTTCGGACCCTACCACTCCATGGGTGTTTTTCAACTCAAGACATGGTCCTCATCCATCACTAGCTGTGACATTATATAACGTCAAGCCACCACATCATATTCAGGAGATCGTCCTTTGGGGGGTATTCCTGATCAGCATTCAAAGCTCTCAAGCGTCAAATTAGGCTCCATCTCTAAGCATGGTTTAAAAGGATCTTGGAGTTGGCAGACAGATAAATTTAGCAGGAGTGCTAAATAGCAGGGTTTCCCAGATCGTTGATTTGTGTCAGATAGATGACCACACTTCATTTCGGGGATGGAACATGCTCAAACGATAAAATTCTAGAGTGGACCTACAATCGAAACCATGGTATAGCGAAGGAGGTATGTGGAAGTTGGTAGTGGATTGCGGGGGTGAAGTGGTGTGGACCCAAACCACCCTCGGCAGCTTCCGCAATCACATTCTTATATGGGGTACAATCTGAGAGAAGTGCGTGGCAACATAAATGGGGCGTTAAGCCAAATCATTAAAGGAGTGTCACGAGGGGAAGAAAAACATTAACAGACTGCGACTAGTCTATCACTAGAGGAAAGAGAACAATCGACTGCCCCCTTAAATGGAAGCATGGAGGGTCTAGTCGAGGGGATAGATAACTGTCAGCCCGAATCAGTTAATGGAAGAAGGACTAGTGGTTGAAAAATTGACTCCCCCCTTAATGGAAGCATGGAGGGTCTGGCCAAGGAGACAAAAAACTGTCAGCCTGAAGTACCACAGAGGGAAGTTTTTCCTGCAGGCCCAGACTGACCTGAGTTTCCTTTTGTCAGAAGGAACAAGACAGGTGGAGATTCGTAGAATAGGAAGGTAAACTCACACTCCTAGATGGTTGTCTACTATTTTCATTATAAATATATCATATGAATGATATGAGAGGGTCGAATGGTTTAGAAGAGCTCCCTCTTGTAATATTTTGACTAAGTAGAGCTATTCTCTGGTTATGTATGGGACTTGAGACATTTTTGTTAATAGAAGTCAGTTTCCTTTCATCATATTGTTTCCTCTTACTCTGAAATGCTCATGATTGGATGATCCATATCAGATGTTGTGGTTGTGTTATAATGGATGTTTGATTATAATGTCGTTATGAATGTTTTTCAGTGTTTTAAACTTCAGTTTCAAGAGGTTCTTGTGACTGAGTTTTTCTTTCCTGGTTGCTTGAAGGCATGATGCTTATAGTAGACCTATCCACCTTCCTCACTAATTCTTCCTTCTATTCACCTTTATCCTTAAACCACTGACTGAAGTTAATCAAAACCTCATTTGATTATGCATGCTAGCCTAGTTCTCTATGTTAAAACATTATGATGCTGAGTTTTGTCCATTTGACCTTTCATCATTAATTCACATTCACAAACCTTTTTTTATGGGTACTAGGCTTATCCTCTTGCAATCTAAGGGTAACTCTCAGTGCTAACAGGATGCACCCAAGCAAGACAAAGGAAAACATGGTAAATTCGAAGCCTTGTGGATTGGTCCATTCAATATTTCTGAGGTATTTTCAAATAACACTTATAAATTGCAGAACTTGGAGGATTCCAAAGTTTTTGTTGGCCCTGTCAATGTTCACTTTCTATAAAAAATATTTTTCTTAAGCCATGATTGGCTTTCCATTCATTTAAAATATCACTTTTTCTTTTTATTTTTGTTTAAGTATGTGACCCCATAGCCCTTGGATAAGACACTGAAGCTGCTTGTTCTTGATAGATCACAGAGAGCATGCCATCCCCTGTGGAGCCAATGTTATCACATGAAGTTGTCATGGGTCATATGTATTTTTTGTAGGCTGACCAAATCCTTTGTTTGCACATGGAAAAACCATGAGCGAAATGCAACATTCAGAGTAGTCCATTTCGAGCTTGAAATACAAGTAAGAAGACATGCTTGATTTTCCACAACGAAGATCCCATGTACAGTTTAGATCAGCCGTCAGATCGAGCAAATAATAAATCACGGCCGTCAGATATCATTGGAGAGAGGTCGACGACGAGGAGGCATTGCGGGGATCAGGAGGAAAATTAAAGTTTCTTCAAGTGGTGAGCCCGCAATCGCTCAGGATTGTTGATATTGCTAGATCAATAGATCAACGATGCATATCGATCTTGCTATGAATGAACATCTCGCATTGCGGGGATCAGGGAGGAAATTAAAAGTTTGTGTAAGTGGTGAGCCCGCAATTGCTCGTGGTTGTTGATATTCAAGCAAGGGACATGTGTCTGACAATCTATCACTCCGGGAGGAAGCAAGAAGAATATGGGTGAGTAAAGGACTCCCAAAGGCCTGAAGTCCCGAAGTAATTTTGATCCATTGAAGGTTGAGGACACACGTCGACAAATCTAACACTTCAGAGATACAAAACTTTGAAGGATTGCGCAAGCAAGAAAAAGAAATCTCCTGAAGCTCGAACTCTTGAAGTGAATCTCGACCATCCAAAGCAAGAGGAAATGTGGAGGTAGATATCTCACTTCAGAGATACAACTCTCTAGAGAATTATAAGAGCTATGCATTGAAAAGGCCTGAAGCCCGAACTCCTGAAGTAATTGTGGACCGTTGATCTCAAATCAACAAGAAACATTGATCTTTGCAGTAGTATCACGGAAGGCCCGAAGTCCCCAAATTAACGAGAGGCTACCACGTCAACCGAGAGAAAGTTACTTCGAGATATTTTCATCCAAACATCCTAAATTCCCAAAGATCCGAAGTCTCGAAGTGACGTCAGGGTGACACATCACTTCAGGCCCTACCACTCCATGGGTGTTTTCCAACTCAACACATGGCACTCATCCATCAACAATTGTGTCAGTACATGATGTCAGATTCAAGAGATTGTCTTCAAAGAGATGTTCTTGCTCAACATTCAAAGCTCCAAGTGCCAAAGTTGGGTTACCTAGATTGCAGGGTTACCCAGATCACAGATTGCAACAGATCGACGACCACACTTCATTATAGGGAAAAAACATGCTCGAATGATAAAATTCTAGAGCGGTCACACAATCGAAACCATGGTATAGAGAAAGAGGTACATGGAAGTTGGTGGTGAATTGCGGGGGTCGAAGCGGTGTGGACCCAAATCACCCTTGGAAACTTTCACAATCACATGCTGAGGCAACAAAAGTAGGGCATTCCCAAATCGCAGGTTGCGACAAGATCGACGACCACACTTCATTGCAGGGACAGAAAGTGCTTGAACGACAAAATCTTAGAGAGGTCCCGTAATCGAAACCATGATATAACTAAAGAGGTACATGGTAGTCGGTGGTGGATTGTGGGAGTCGAAGTGATGTGGATCCAAACCACCCTATCTGACTTCCACAATCACGTGCTTATATAGGGTTCAATATGAGATAAACGCGTGCCAACAAACTAGGCATAAGGTCTCATCTTGATCCCAAGGAGAAATCAGTTAATGAAGGAAGGACCGTTGGTTGAACAATCGACTACCCCCTTAAATGGAAGCATGGAGGGTCTAGCCGAGGAGACATAAAAATATCTTCCCAAAGTACCTTAGAGGGGAGTTTCTCCTACACACCCATACTGACCAGAGTTTCCTTCTGACAGAAGGATCATGACAGACAAGAGAAGACACACGACACTGGAGAAGAGGCGCCCAAGCAGCAAGACATGCTTATTGTTTTGATTATAAATACATCTGAGGAATGATATCAGAAGGAGGAGGGGGGTTCGGCCCAAGACCGGAGGAGGTTTTTGAAATGTTTATGACTGTATATTTCAGTTTGTAATCCGGAGGGGCATGTAGCTTTGAATTGTATTGTTATCGAAGATTCATATGAGTTGTTTCATCATATTTGTCTTCTATGTTCTTTGTTCTATTCTTCATATTGTTTGAACATATTGCAGATTTTAAGGATTACAATTTTCCTTTGATTGATAGATTCTCGATGTGGTAGAGGATTTGCTGTAAGCTTGCCTATTTATCATTGTTTACTGTTCAGACACATCTAAATTCTCTGAGCAGAGAGGATCTCTTCTTAGCGAATATTCATCTTTATGTTATTCTCTTATTCTTCTCTTCATCATTATACAAATCTTTTGTTTGATAGGGAGCTTAAATGCCTTAAATGAGCAGATTGTTTATGACTCCATAGCCCACTGGTCCATCATTGATCTGCAATAATATATGTTGTCTTTTCCTTTCTTTAAAGTCTCGCGGATCCAACTACTCAAACCATTTTAATCCATTTACATTTTGATGGGTACTGGGCTTATCCTCTAGCAGTCTGAGGGTGACTCTCAGTGATAACACCATGGGTCATAGTTCCCAGGGTCATAGTTCCACATGTCATAGTTCCAAGAGTCATCGTTATTGGGGTCATAGTTCCAGAAGTCACTCCACAGGTCATAGTTCCAGAGTTCAAATTTCAAAAGGGCATAGTTCTGGAGGTCATAGTTCCAAAGGTCAAAGTTCCATAGGGCATAGGTCATAGTTCCATGGGTCATAGTTCTTGGGGTCACAGTCCTAGAGGACATAGTTCTAGAGGTCATAGTTCCTGGGGTCACAATTCCAAAGGTCATAGCTACACGAGTCATATTTCTAGAGGTCAAAGTTCCAGAGGTCATAGTTCTGAGGTCACAGTTCCATAGGTCATAGTTCTAGAGTTCAAAGTTCCAAAGGGTTTAGTTCAAGAGGTAATAATTCCACGGGTCATAGTTCTTGGGGTCATAGTTCTAGAGGTCATAGTTCCACAGGTCATAGTTCATGGGGTCACAGTTCTAGAGGTCATACTTCCATAGGTCATTCCACAGGTCCTAGTTCCAGAGATCAAAGTTCCAGAGGGTGTAGTTCCACAGGTCATAGTTCCATATGTCATAGTTTCAAAGTTCAAATTTCCAAAGGGCATAGTTCTAGAGGTCATAGTTCCATGGGTCATAGTTCTCGGGGTCACGGTTCCAGAGGTTATAGTTCCACAGTTCATAGTTCTTGGGGTCACAATTCCATACATCATAGTTTCAGAAGTCACTCAACAGGTCATAGTTCCATAGTTTAAAGTTCCAAAGGGCATAGTTCCAGAGGTCATAGTTCCACGGGTCATATTTCCTGGGTCACAATTCCAAAGTTCATAGTTCCACAGGTCATAGTTCGTGGGGTCACAGTTCTAAGGTCATAGTTCCAGAGGTCATTCCACATGTCATAGTTCCAGAGTTCAAAGTTTCAAAGGACGTAGTCTCTCTCTTTCGTCCTACCCATCTTTGTCCTTCCTTCTCACATTATCTCTTCCCCCACTACTATCTCTCTCTCCCTACCCATCTCTCTTCCCCCTCCCTTTCTCTCATTCTCTCCCTCTCTCTATATATCACTCTCTCTCTCCCCCCTAACCTATGAAGTAAAGCAATGCATATAGATTCTTAAGAAAAACAAAAATTAATCAATGGCTCATATACATAGTACACATAGATTTATACCGAAAACTCTTAACCGAGAGTAAACCTTTCAACGCTTCATTTTATTAATTTCACCATTCACCATACACTATATATACACTGGTTTTAGGTATTTTGTAGATACCAAAAACCTAATCCCTTAATCCGGGATTAATTTAGAAAATCGCTAAAAATAACAAATGCCGCCCAAGGTCCCACGGTCACAGTTCTTGGGGTCACAGTTCCAGAGGTCATAGTTCCATAGGTCATAGTTCTCAGGGTCATAGTTCCAAAGGTCATAGTTACAGAGGTCATTCCACAGGTCATATTTGTAGAGGTCAAAGTTCCATAGGTCATAGTTCCACTGGTCATAGTTCCATAGGTCATAATTCCAGAGTTCAAAGTTCCAAAGGGCGTAGTTCCATAGGTAATAATTCCACGGGTCATAGTTCTTGGGGTAACAGTTCAAGAGGTCATAGTTCCTGGGTTCACAGTTCTAGAGGTCATAGTTCTAGAGGTCATAGTTCCATATGTCATTCTACAGGTCATAGTTCTAGAGCTCAAAGTTCCAGAGGGTGTAGTTCCACATGTCATAGTTCAAAAGGGCATAGTTCCAGAGGTCATAGTTCCATGGGTCATAGTTCCCGGGGTCATAGTTCCAGAGCTTAGAGTTCTAGAGTTCATAGTTCGTGGGGTCAGAGTTCCAAAATTCACTCAACAGGTCATAGCTTCAGATTTCAAAGTTCCAAAGGCTGTCGTTCCATAGGTCATAGTTCCCAGGGTCAGAGTTCTAGAGTTCATAGTTCCATAAGTCATAGTTCTCGGGGTCACAATTCTTGGGGTCATAGTTCCAGAGCTCATAGTTCCAGAGGTCATTCCACAGGTCATAGTTTTGAGTTCAAAGTTCCAAAGGGCATAGTCCCAGAGGTCATAGTTCCACGTGTCATAGTTCCCGAGGTCATAGTTCAAGAGGTCATAGTTCCAAAGGTCATAGTTCTAGAGGTCATAGTTCTAGAGTTCAAAGTTCCAAAGGGCGTAGTTCCAGATGTCATAGTTCCATGGGTCATAGTTCCTGGGGTCACAGTTCCAAAGGTCATAGTTCCAGAGGTCATAGTTCTTGGGGTCACAGTTCCAGAGGTCATAGTTCCAAAAGTCACTCCACAGGTCATAGTTCCAGAGTTCAAATTTCAAAAGGGCGTAGTTCCATAGGTCATAGTTCCAAGAGTCATAGTTCCTAAGGTCACAGGTACACAGGTCATTCCATAGGTCACAAATCCAAAGGTGAAAGTTATAGAGGGCATAGTTCCATAGGTTATAGTTCCATGGGTGATAGTTCCTGGGGTCATAGTTCCATAGGTCACATTTCCCGGGGTCACAATTGCAAAGGTCATAGTTACATTGGTCATATTTCCAGAGGTAAAAGTTCCAATGGTCATAGTTCCATAGGTCACAGTTCCATAGGTCATAGTTCTAGAATTCAAAGTTCCAAAGGGTGTAGTTCCAAAGGTAATAAATCCACGGGCCATAGTTCCTGGGGTCACAGTTCTAGAGGTCATAGTTCCACAGGTCATAGTTTGTGGGGTCACAACTCTAGAGGTCATATTTACATAGGTCATTTCACAGGTCCTAGTTCCAGAGCTCAAAGTTCCAGAGGACATTGTTCCACAGGTCATAGTTCCACATGTCATAGTTTTAAAGTTCAAAGTTCTAAAGGGTGTAGTTCCAGAGGTCATAGTTCCATGGTTCATAGTTCCCGGGGTCACAGTTCCAAAGATCAGAGTTCCACATTTCATAGTTCCTGAGGTCACAATTCCAGAGGTCATAGTTCCATAGTTCAAAGTCTTGAAGGACGCAGTTCAAGAGGTTATAGTTCCATGGGTCATAGTTCTTGGGGTCACAGTTATAAAGTTCATAGTTCCATAGGTCATAGTTCCCGGGGTTATAGTTCCGAGGTCATAGTTTCATAGGTCATTACACATGTCATAGTTCCAAAGTTCCAAGTTTCAAAGGGCATAGTCCAAGAGGTCATAGTTCCATGGGTCATAGTTCCCGAGGTCATAGTTCAAGAAGTCATAGTTCCATATGATCTAGATGGATCTCGGTGGCCATCCACCTTTTTCACTAAATCACCATATTGAGCCCGTGGTTTTGATAAACCATGATATTCACCATTTTGATGGGGAACGAAATGTAATGTCATCTTCTTTTGTTAATTACAAACATCATGTAATGATTTCCTAGTGGTTTTATGTACATGCCTACAATATAGCGTTAATGCAACGGATCCCATTAGAACTTCATAGTTAAGCACACATAGGATACAGTAGTACTGGGATGGGTGACCGCCTAAGAAGTCTTAGTATTTTACATGCCTTTGGCATTTTAGAAACTTAGTCCAATTTATCCCACATGCATCATGGGAATTGTTCTCCTCTCACTCTCTCATATATAATTGAGGTGAAGGAGGCCCTTTAAGCATGCAATGGAGTGTGATACAAAGCTTCTTGTGAATGAAGCATAGCCAACATCTCTTTATTTTTAGAGATAAGCTACCCCATTTTTCCAGTTTGTGTTCTACAATGTTTTTTTATCTTATTCAACAATAGAAGTTGGGTTTCACTGTATTTTTGTGTTCTCTTCTATATTTTTGTGTATTTCATTGTTAAATCTTGGTTATATTTCTGCCTTCATGTCGTTCTCAAAATAACCTGGATCAGTGGTATCAGAGCAGGTCCCCGATGAGGTTAGGGTATAGAGATTTGGGTCTTGAGCTAGTTTTTCTTGAGGACAACCACTCTCGCTAGCCCAAGTGACCTCCCATGGTAGAAGAAAAGAGAGATGACAGAGCAAGAGATACTTTCAAGATGTTGATTGAGGAATCCCTCATGTGACAAAGGAATGAGATGATGGACAACTTATTGCAGATCCTTCAAAGACTACTGATGGTGACATCCGAGGCATCTTCAACAAGAAACTATTTTGCAAGTGCGACACCCTTCAAAGTACAAGTCAATTTTGATATCCCCTTATTTGAAGGCCAGATAGATGTAATTTCTCTAGAAAAATGGTTGAATTTGATAGAAGGTTATTACTCAGTCCAAAATTTTCCTGATAGTGAAAATATCACCTTTGCGCTCCTTAAATCCCTTCCCCATGTCAAACATTGGTGGGAAGGTTACTGGGAGAGGTACACCATGAATGAATCTACACTATTTGGGAGAGAACCCAGTTGGGTGGCCTTTGTAGATTCTCTAAATAAGGAGTTATACCTTGTTAGAAACTATGATGAACAATACATGATATGGACAACTTTGCGTCAGAAAAGTGACCAGACGGTGCTAGAGTACACCAACATATTTCATACCTTGCACTTAAAGATGGGTATCAAATTCTCCGAGCGACACCTGGTTTTGAGGTACCGCTGTGGTATACACATGTACATCGAAACAAAGATGGATTTCTTGGACAACTCCTTACTGGGAGTTTCTTATCAATATGCAGTCAAAATTGTGCAGAAATTCAAGTGACAGAGTAAGTGGGAGAAGCATGGATAGAGAAAGGAAGGCCAACCTCAAGAGAGTGAGTCCCATATGCAGGAAAATAAGAGTAATAGGAAGTATACGAAAGAAATCGGAAAGTGGTGTGAGTTCCACAACAACCCTTGGCACAACACTGATGAATGTCTCTCAATACAGTCATTGGTGGCCGAGCTGAAAGACAAAGAGCCGAACCTTGACTTGGAACCTGATTTAAAAAATAATAAAAGGAGACATATCATTTATGCAAAACCCACTGCTACTATCACAACTACAAAAATCCAACTAGAAGAGGATCCCGAGGAGGGGGAGCGACTCTTCCATTCACAAATGTGGGTGAAGGGGACCCCACTACATTTTATTGCTGACAACGGAAGCCAAAAGAACATTATCTCAGCAGAGGTTGTCAAGCAGTTGGATTTGCCAACAACATGATACCTCCAACCATACAACATCAGGTGGATTCTACAGGGTCAAGATCTTTGTGTCAGCCAACAGTGTCACCTATCCTACGACATCAAGCCCTTTAAGGATTGGGTATTGTGTGATGTTTCCCCACTGAAATTCTGTGATGTTCTATTAGGCCAACCATATATGTGGAGGCGTCATGTTGTTTATGAGTCTCAACCCTGTAGCATCATTGTTACTCTGAGGGGTCAACTTTACTGGATACCAGAGGTAGTTCTGACTATTGTCCTACCAAGAAAATGCCACAAAGTAATCTCTCATACTAAAAAGTTTAGACTCTTCACAATTCGATCATAAAGTGAATAGAAGGACACTGCAACCACTACAGCCTCATCCCAATACCTTTCTATCCAGCAGAAGTAGATCGACAAGATTTTATAAGAGTACCAAGATGTTCTTGCTACATCTATGGGGGTGCCTCCACACTGCCTAGTCAAACAAGTTTATAACATAATCCTTCATACACTTCATGTTTCATAGTCACCAATAGATTCCTCCCACACTCAGGTAGATCATGCAACTATATTGATTGAACAGATCCAACCCCTCCAACAACATATTCATGACAACGTTCAACAAGCTAAGTAGGACAACTTCTTCAGCAAGGCAAGCAATGCACCAAGCTTTAGATTTAGCGGAAGTCTCCCTGTCTCCCAAGGGAACTTGACACAATGGGGACCATTGCTTCCTAAGTGGGAAGGAATGATCCAGATGGATATCAGTGGCCATCCACCTTTTTCACTGAATCACCATATTGAGCTTGTGGTTTTTATAAACCATGATATTCACCCTTTTGATGGGGAATGGAATGTAATGCCATCTTCATTTGTTAATTACAGACATCATGTAATGATTTTCTAGTGGTTTTATGTACATTCCTACAACATAACATTAATTCACCAAATCCCATTAGAACTTCACAATTAAGTGCAATCAAGCTAGAGTAGTATTGGGATGGGTGACCTCCTGAGAAGTCCTAGTATTTTACATGGCTATGGAATTTTATAAACTTAGTCCAATTTATCCCACATGCATCATGGGAATTGTTCTCCTCTCACTCTCTCATATATAATTGAGGTGAAGGAGGATCTTTAAGCATGCAATGGAGTATGATGTAAAGCTTCTTGTGAATGAAGCATAGCCAACATCTCTTTCTTTTTAGAGATAAGCTACCCCATTTTCTAGTTTGTGTTCTACAATGTTTTTCTATCTTATTCAGTAATAGAAGTTGGGTTTCATTGTATTTCTATGTTCTCTTCTATATTTTTGTGTATTTCATTGTTATATCTCGGTAATATTTCTCCCTTCATGTTGTTCTCAAAATAATCCGGATCACCAAAGGTCATAGTTCCATAGGTCATAGTTCCAAAGTTCAAAGTTCCAAAGGGCGTAGATCCACATGTAATAGTTCCACGGGTCATAGTTCCTGGGGTCACAGTTCTAGAGGTCATATTTCTAGAGGTCATAGTTCCCGCGGTCATAGTTCCAAAGGTCATAGTTCCATAGGTCATAGTTCCTGGGGTCACAGTTCCAAAGGTCATTCCACAGGTCATAGTTCCAAAGGTCAAAGTTCTAGAGGGTGTAGTTCCATAGGTCATAGTTCCACGGGTCATAGTTCCAAAGGTCAAAGTTCCAGAGGGTGTAGTTCCATAGGTCATAGTTCCATGGGTCATAGTTCCCGGGGTCACAGTTTCAGAGTTCATAGTTCTTGGGGTCACAATTTCAGAGGTCATTCCACAGGTCATAGTTCCAAAGTTCAAAGTTCCAAATGACATAGTTCCATAGGTCATAGTTCCACAAGTCATAGTTCTAGAGTTCAAAGTTCCAAAGGGCATAGTTCCAGAGGTAATATTTCCATGGTTCACAGTTCCTAGGTTCACAATTCCAAAGGTCATAGTTCCCAAGGTCACATTTTTAGAGGTCATAGTTCCAGAGGTCATTCCACAAGTCATAGTTCCAGAGGTCAAAGTTCCAGAGGGCGTAGTTCTATAGGTCATATTTCCAAAGTTCAAAGTTCCAAAGGGTGTAGTTCCAGAGGTCATAGTTCCCAAGGTCATAGTTCCAGAGGTTGTAGTTCCATAGGTCATAGTTCCTAGGGTCATAGTTCTAGAGGTCATAGTTCCAGAGGTCATTCCACAGGTCATAAATTTCTATAGGGTGTAGTTCCAGAGGTCATTGTTAAGGAGGTAAAAGTTCTAGAGGTTATAGTTCCACAAGTCATAGTTCTAGAGTTCAAAGTTCCAAAGGGCATAGTTCCAAAGGTCATATTTCCACAAGGCATAGTTATTGGGGTCATAATTCCAAAGGTCATAGTTCGAGAGATCATATTTCTCATCGATGGAATTGTTTCAAGAAATATGTTTGATCAAGTAACAAGATGCTCCAGATACCCCGTAAGCTACAAAATTAGTACTAGTCAAAGTAACTTGTCCACAAAATTGAAGATCTTCTAGGGATCCCATATATATCATTGTGTAGTAGAGGCATTGTTTCTAACATGAGATACTAGCAGAAAGAATATTAAATTTGGCAGAAACATAACTAACCTTCAAAGTTTAGAATCATATTAACTCAAAAATGAGAAATTTTGTTACGAGGATGGCATATTAATAGTATGTAACCCTCAAACACTTACCAGAAAAGAGATGGTGTTTTTCACTTTAGGTGAGGTTGTTGGACCTGTTACCCACCATTTTGGAATATGACACATAAAATGGGTATCTAGGGCATTTTGTTAATTTCTCAAACATATTTCTTAAGAAACTTCCATCGTCAGGATCTATGACCTATGAGACTATGAAATCTAGAACTATGACCTTCAAAACTACACCCTTTGGAGCTTTGAACTCTAGAACTATGACCTATGGAACTATGAACTCTTGAAATTTGACATATCGATCTATGACCTCTCAAACTATGCCCTCTAGAACATTATGACTTGTGGAATGACCTCTGAAACTATGAACTCTGGAATTGTGACCCCAGGAACTATGACCTATGGAACTATGAACTTTGGAACTGTGACCCCGGTAACTGTGACCCGTGGCACTATGACCTCTGGAACTATGCCCTTTTAAACTTATAACTTGGTAACTATAACATGAGGAACTATGACCTCAGTGACTACACCCTATGGAACTTTGACCTCTAGAACTATGACTTGTGCAATGACCTCTGGAACTATGACCTCTAGAACTATGACACCAGGAACTATGAAATTTGAAACTGTGAACCCAGGAAATATGACCCGCGAAACTATTACCTATGGAACTACATCCTTTGGAACTTTGAACTCTGGAACCATGATCGATTGAACTATGAAATTTGGAACTACACCCTATGGAACTTTGACCTCTATAACTATGAACTGTGGAATGACCTTTGGAACTATGACCTCTAGAATTGTGACCCCAAAAAATATCACTTGTGCTACTATGAACTATGGAATTATGACTCGTGGAACTATGACCTCTGGAACTACATCCTTTTTATCTTTGAACTCTGGAACTATGAATTGTGGAGTGACTTCTGGAACTATGACCTCTGAAATTGTGACCCCAAGAACTATGACCTATGGAACTGTGAACCCATGAGCTATGATAAGTGGAACTATGACCTTTGGAACTATTCCCTTTGGAACTTTGAACTATGTAATTATGACCCACAAAAATATTACCTCTAGAACTATGCCCTTTGGAACTTTGAACTTTGGAACTATGACCAGTGGAACTACGCCCTATGGAACTTTGACCTTTGGAACTATGACCTGTGGAATGACCTCTGCAACTATAACCTCTGAAACTACTCCCCCAAGAACTATGACTTGTGGAACTATGAACTCTGGAACTGTGACCATAGGAACTTTGACCCGTGGAACTATGACCATTGGAACTAAGCTATGTGGAACGTTGGACTCTAGAACGATGACTTGTTGAGTGACTTCTGGAACTATGACCAGTGGAAATGTGACCTTTGGAACTGTGACCCCAAGAAATATTACCCATGAAACTATTACCTCTGGAACTATGCCCTTTGGAACTTTGAACTTTGGAACTATGACTTGTGGAACTATGACCTATGGAACTATGCCCTCTAGAACTTTGAGATATATAACTATGACCTATGGAATGACCTATGGAACTATGACCTCTAGAACTGTGACCCCAAAAACTATGACTTGTGGAACTATGACCTCTAGAACTGTGACCCCAAGAACTATGACCCGTGGAATTATTACCTCTAGAACTATGCCCTTTGGAACTTTGAAATCTGGAACTATGACCTTTGGAACTATGACCTATCCAACTTTGACCTCTAGAAATATGACTCGTGGAATGACCTATGTAACTATGAACTTTGGAACCATGACCCTAGGGACTATGACCTGTGGAACTATGACCTCTGGAAATGTGACCTCGAGAACTATGACCTCTGGAAATATTCCCTTTGGAACTTTCAACTCTGGAACTATGACCTGTGCAATGACATATGGAAACTATGAGGGAGAGGGGGTGTTACCCATGATTTTTGTCATCATGATGATGTATTGATGATGGTGTATTCAGGCTCTTCATTAGAAATTTTTCCTGAGAAAAGTTACCTTCATCTCTTTCCAGAAATCACATTTTTGAGGACTGTTCACAGGCTACTAGTATATTTGCCTGCGAGAATGCATGATTCTCGCAGGATGCCTTAAGCCAGGGTGCGAGAAGTTCGCACTGTGTTGAACTTCTAGGGTGAGAAATCTTTCAAAAGAAGGGAAAAAGATGAATTCTCGAAGCTTCTAGAAGGGAATCTTCTAGAAGGATGAGATGGCATTCGAATGGTTATCCTAGTACTGGATTCCCTGATATTTTGGG
>JZKD02S1673310.1:112245-128524 GCA_000966675.3 Picea glauca
TATATTTTATTTTAATATTGTTTAATTTATTTACTTGGCATATGATTAAACAAATTAATTATTACAATAATACTTATTATTAATACTTATAAAGTTGATTATGATTTAATTGAATTTAAATCTCATTATTTTATATATTTTTAGATTTTTTTTAAGAATGTTTAATAATTAAATATGAATCAATTTTATATTGTATAATATAAATTTCTTTTTCCTTATTTTAAGATATTTTATTTTAATATTGTTTAATTTATTTACTTGGCATATGATTAAACAAATTAATTATTATATTAATACTTATTATAGGTTTTCAAGGACTTTCATTTTACTAAATATAATTTAATTAAAATAAAATTAATATTTTGATGGTCAAAAAGTATGAACAAATTAATTAGGTATCATTCAAATAAAAAGTGATTATATAAATAATTCTATTTAAGAAATAATAAAAATATCAATAACTAGTTATTACATTAAAAATGTAATTTTAATATTAAAAGGAAAAAATAGTTCTTATTTAAAATAATAAATAATTATTACATTTTAATTTAAAAAATATGACTTTTTCTATATATTCTTTAATGAAACAATAAACAAATCAATAATTAGTTATTACATTTTTAATATAAAAAATATAGTCCTTAATTAAACAATAAAAAAATCAATAAATAGTTATCACATTTTAATATTAAAAAAAAATAACTTATGAAAAATTCATTCTTATTCCATTTATGTTTGCAATTTTTTTTTATTATATGTTATTAAAATAAAATATTAAATGAAAAATTCATTCTTATTCCATTTATGTTTGAGATTATTTTTTATTATATGTTATTAAAATAAAAATGTATTAATATATTTAAAAAAAAATATTTAATAAAAAAATTGATAAATTCTTTTAAATTTTATAAAACAAATTTTTATTATATATTATTAAAAGAGAAAGATATTATAAATACTTTAAAAATAATTATTATATTTTTTTATAAATATCAACCTTTAGAATTATAATAATATATTAAAATATTTACAGTTGAATTTAAATGCTAATATATAGTGTTAGAGCCACATGCATAATGTTGGTTATGAATTTTACTTGAGTTATACTTATTTTTCATTTAAACCTAATTATTATATGATTGACAGTTTTATCAAACATTTTTGCAACTTTACATATGCATATATGATGCAAAAGTAAAGATAAAAGTTAAAATATGGTTTCTATGATCTCAAAGAGGAAGGTTGGTTTATGAAAAAAAATTGAAAATGCTAGAATTTTAGAATTATATTGATAATAATTACAAAATTACAATCTCATTCAATTGAAATTTAAAATTATGGTTTAAACATTTTTCAATCATAATGATAAAAAATTACAAAATTAAGAACAGATAAATTTAGTTTATTGGAGAAAATTTTTCCCAGCTTCATCTTAGGTGATATGGCCAAAGCAAGGCCGAAGATTATTCCATAGAAATTAAAATGATTGCTCCAGAATTACGACAGATCCACAAAACCCTAAATGCACCGCCAACATCTCGCGTTAACTATGGCTTTCACCATGCAAAATTCTATATCTTAAATAAGCCAAAATTATCGAGCACAATCTACCATTAAGGTTAAGGTTAATTGGTCATTGCGATGAAGATTCTGAGTTTACCCTCAACAAGTGAACAAAGAAAGGTTGGGTTGAATGAGAAATCTTAAAAAAATAAAGACAACTGAAAAACATAATTTATTTAACTTCGATTTAACAAGTATCAAAATAATCATACAATTTTTCAAATGATACTTCTCCAAAACAAGGTTCATTGCCTCACAAAATATATATTTTATAAGTAAATATCCAAACCATCTTCCCAATGAAGTTGCAATTTAGATATGTTGTCGATGAATCCGTGATTGATTCTCCTCCCACAACAACCTTCACTATACCTCCATGAATTAGAGCAACTATGAATACGAAGAGCCCAGTTAAGTGGTAAGCTCCGTCCCGTGTGCCCATCTCTACCTATGTTTTCCTTTCCTCATCTTCGGGTTCCGACCTAGAATTTTCCCAATCCTGAAAATCAAGGTGACACGACCCCTTCTCAGATGTAACACACCCACGACGGGCATAATAATTTTTTTTCCTTTTCTCAAGGGACAGAACCCTCGAATTCCTACAGGGCCTAGCGCAGACTAGATCTTCCCTTATCCTCCTCCATGTGACCACTACTCGCAACCATAAGCTTAATTTAAACGGCGCGTCACGTTTCGCGACTTCAAAACTTCCGATGCAAGGCGCCCTATCTCCTCCAACTCTCGAGTTCCGAAAGGGCTTACTGACTATTAGCTCCCTCCACTCACGTGACCATTTCCATGACCACAGGTTTAACCTAAACGACGCGTCGTATTTCACGACTTCGACCTTTCGATGCAAAGTGTCCCAACTTCCCCAACTCCTCCAAGTCCCGAAACCCGATTAGGGGCCTAGCAAGCGCTATCCCTCTCACCTATGATCACGGTGTGACCTTCCTCTAGGGTTGGGTCCCAGCTCCCATATTTTTTGGGACTTCATGATTCGGAGAATCACAAACAATTCTCCCTTCCTCTCCAAATCTTCGACTTTTGAGGATCTGACGGCTCCAAACCCTTTTCTAACCAACGACCCCGATTAAGTCGACTATTTGTCTTTGCGACTTTGGGAAAGTCTTCACTTCCGTTTTCCTGATAATCCAAATCTTTGAAACCGTGACCAAGCTAAATCAATGGTTCACAGGTCTCTTTCTATTCAACGACCTAGATTTAATCAGGATTTTTCCACTAACGAAGTTGGGAAACTCATCCAACTCCTCCTCCTTGGAATCGTGAAGTCCGAAGCTCCAAAATTCTTCCACTCTATAGATCAACGGCTCTGTGCCTCCCACAAATCAACGACCCAGACTTTGTTGGGACTTCGTGTCTCGCAAAGTTGGAAAGGCTGACTGCCTCCATTCCTCGACTCCTGAAATACTGAAATTTCAAAGCACTAGATCAACGACCTTCAAATCCCCGTGATTCGACGACTGTAATCGAATCGTTGTTTCACAATTCAGGAGTTCTAGCAACTCCATCCTTTGACTCTTTTGATGTGTGAGTCAAAAAAATGTTGATCGCCCTCCACGTGTCCCTTCCGATGGACGGTTCCGATTTCTCGGGGTTTTCAGGAATTTGACGAGTCCACTCTCCCACCTACACAAGGGTTAAGATTGATGGTCAAGGTAGCTCCCGATGGATCCTGAGATCTACGGTCCCGATTCCATCACTACTTGCGAAGACTGCAGGGGTCGAGGCGTTAACGCCTGCGCTCCTCCTCTAGATCCATTGGTCCTAACAGACCTGGGATACTTCCAAAAGGATCTCATCTATTCGTCTACCAAATGAAAGGATACTCCCTTTCGATAATTGGACTTGCTATCCTTTCTGAACTTAGGTAACGAAATTCAATTTCTCGGAGCTTCAAGTTCCCACGACTCCAAAACCTTCGAGAGCTAACTCCTTCTTGCATGGGGTTTCCAAACCTAGATCACATGAACCTTCAGATGGTCCTTGGGTAATTATCCCTAGTCTTAGTTGGGTTTTTGGATAAATTCTTGGGTACTTTTCAAAGTCCCTAGGCTATTGACCTGAATGAAGTGCCTTCCTAACTCACCGAGTTATGATCTATGACACCGGGGCAGGGTAATCTCATGGGTTTACCATAGTGGTAGCCATACCAAGGATCTTACTTTGACTCTGAGACATGATGCAATTCCCCAGGGAAGGTTCCTTTGAGGGATTAAACTAGAACACCAAGAGAATCAGGCAGGTGGGACAATTCTTAGTGGAACGGTCTCATGCTTTAGACTTACTCATTTTATACAAAAACCAACTGTGGCATATAAGTATACACATGCATTCATTATTTCCAATCTAAATTACCAGGAAATCATAGCATACAGAAACCATTTATGGGCGTATAAACATGAGCATGTATCCATGATATTCAATTCAAAATACAAGGCATAAAACACTTATCACAACCACTAGGCGTGATGCGACTGCTGAGAGGGGTGCTCGTTTCCACCCAACCATAGGCTCAGTCAGTCCCAATGGATTTATCACTAGCCACTCCCAAGCTTAGGCCACGATGCTCTAAGACTCCATCTCTTACTTCCAGCTCAACCAAAGTTGGGGACGAAGGTTACTCTCCTTCTCCCAATATAGGAATAGACGAGGATGAAGGTTACTCTCTTTCTCCTGGCCCTGTCTCTATTCTTGTGATCAAAACTCACTTTTTTCTCTCAATCCTTCTTCGGAACCGAGAGTTTCTGCTCTCATCTCTGCATTCTTCGTAGGCTTCCCCCCTGTCCACCATGCTTCCCTTCTTTCCCTCGGCAAGGTTGCGTGTGGATTGAATCCCCCTGTTCGTGGTCAAGTCTGGAAGCCATTCGATGGGTAGTCTTTCCCATCCCTCATTAACTCTTGAGGAGGCCCTTCCCACCTACCAACCTAATGGGAATTCATTTCTGGGCAAAGGGTTGTTCTGATATGAGAATCATTAACTCCAGTATGGTACTGGTTCGGTGGAGGTTATCGCCACCATTCTGGGTTCCCTCCACCACCTTTTCATTAACAATGGTGGTCTCTCTTTCTTAGCACATCCCCTCTCTCAGCAGTCATGCAACACATTTCCATTATCCATCAAAATAATAGGATTTACATTCATCGACCTTTATACAAAGGTCCACCAAATTAAACATTCACACTTTTAGTTTTCCATAGTTCCTGGCCCATAAAGTTATATTTACACACTGGGGGAAACAGGGTGTTACAATTCCCTCCCCCTTAAAGGAATCATCGTCCTTGATGTTCTATCTACCAACATGATATGTATGTACAGGAGTAAACAAAATCGAAAATGCATGCCTCATGGCATCTTCCAGTTCCCACGTAGCCTCATCTAGGCCAAAATGTTTCCATTGCACCTTGACCTGTGAAATGGTTCGATTCCTGAGTGATGTTTCCTTCATGTCTAGTATGCATTGGGGTTCTGGCAGGAATTCTCCCTCCAGTTCCACCTAGATCATAGACCAGTCAATTATATGATTAGCATCATGTACATATTTTTTCAATAATGAAACATGAAAAACATTATGTGCCTTTACAGTGGGAGGAAGTGATAGCCTATAGGCTACAGGTCCCACTCTATCTAGGACTTCAAAGGGTCCACAATACCGAGGTTCCAACTTGGTACAGACTCCCATACTCAGGGAAATCTTTCAGGGTCTAAATCTGAGATGGACATGGTCTCCGACTTTTAACTCTCGGGGAGTTCTCTTTCTGTCGGTGTAAATTTTCTGTTGGTCCAGAGAAATTTTAGGATTTTTCCTTATCTGCACTACTTTCTATTTCATTTCTTTCAGCATGTCAGGTCCGATTGTAATTATATCCACTGGATTACTCTAGCTGATTGGGATCTTGCACTGTCTACTATAGATGGCTTCAAAGGGGCTCATATTTAAGGATTCCTGATAACCATTGTTGCAGGCAAACTCTACCAATGGTGGGTAGTCTTCCCACTTCTTAGGCTAATGCATTACGTGCATTCTTAGCATGTCCTCTACTATTTGGTTTACTCTTTCTGTTTTTCCATCAGTTTGAGGGTGATAGGCCATGCTGGACAACAATTTAGTCTCGAAACCGACCATTAGGTATTTCCAAAAGTTTGAAGTGAATTTGGTATCTCTGTCAAATACAATTTCCTTGGGCATGCCATGCAGTCTAAATATCTCCTTCATGAAGATGTTGGCAATATCTATTGCCTTGCAAGTTGACTTGACAGGGATGAAATGGGCAAACTTACTCAGTTTTTCCACCACGACCATGATGGCATCATTTTGCTTGGTTGACTTTGGTGATCCGGTGATGAAATCCATGGACATGGTTTCCCATTTCAATTCTGGAATTGGTAGGGGCTGTAGAAATCCTGTTGGATGCTGGTGCTTTGCCTTAACTTACTAGCATTCTAGGCACTTAGCTAAATAGTTAGCTATGTATTTCTTTAACCTAGGCCAATAGAATTGTTTCCTAGTGGCCATGATCATCTTCTGATATCCCAGGTGACCAGTATATGGTCTCATATGCAGTTCATCCATTATGAACCTCTTCAAGTTGTCATAGTTTGGAATATACAATATGTTTATGTAAGTCAACAACCCTTCCTCGAGCATTTGGTAGCCTTCATACTTCAGCCCTGTAAGCTCTTGCCTTAGGTATGAATTCATGGTCTTAAAGAATGCATCTGTCTCTTGTGCATTTCTGATTCTCTCCCTGAAATCCATTTTGCAGGTGCTTACTGCTGCTAGATGAATCATTTTTGTACTTCTGCTAAGGGCATCAACCACCCTATTTTCCTTTCCTTTTATATGCTTGATTTCAAAATCGAATTCACTTAGGAGAGACATCCACCTCGTTTTCCTGGCATTGAGTTTTGGTTGATCAAACACATGTCTCAATCCACAATGATCTGTCATAAGAACAAATCTTCTACCCAAGAGGTAGTGTCTCCACATTTTTAAGGCATGTACTATCGCATCCAACTCTAGGTCATGGGTCAAATAATTGATATCATGCTCATTTAATTTCTGGGACGTATAGCATATTACACATCCTTCTTGCATAAGGACTCCTCCGAGTCCTTCATTGTAGACATCTATACACACAAGGAAACCATCATCTGGGTCCAAAATATTTAGCATGGGTGCATGGGTCAGGGGGTATTTTAGTTCCTAAAATATTTCTTTGCATTTTGATTTCCAAATGAATTTAGACCCCTTTTTCTAAAGGGTAGTGATTGGACAACCAATCTTGGAAAACCCTTTTATGAATCTTCTATAGTATCCTGCTAAGCCCATAAAGGACCTAATATCAGATACATCTTTCAGGGTAGACCATTCCATAATGGATCTGATCTTGTCAGGGTCTACTGTCACCCCTTCCTTAGATATGACATGGCCTAAGTAGTGGACTTGCTTCTGGAAGAAATCACACTTGCTAAACTCAGCGTAGAGTTGATGCTCCCTCAGTACTTGAAATACGAGTCTAAGATGTTATTCGTGCTCCTCCCTATTCTTGGAGTAGATTAGGATATCATCAATGAAAACCAATACAAATTTGTCTAGAAATTTGTTGAGTACATTACTCATCAAGCACATAAAAGTGGCGGGGGTATTGGTTAACCCAAATGGCACCACCACAAATTCGTAGTGACCATACCTCATCCTGAAGGCTGTTTTGTGGATGTCTTCATCCTTAATCCAGACTTGATGGTATCCAGATCTTAGGTCAATCTTTGAGAATATGAACGCACCTTCCAATTGGTCGAACAAGTCATCGATTCTTGGTAAGGGGTACTTGTTCTTTTATGGTTGCCTTATTGAGTTGTCTGTAATATATGCACAATCAGAGTGTGCCATATTTTTTTTTCACAAATAGGATGGGTGCTCCCCATGGAGATACACTGGGTTGGTTGTAGCCTTTGTCCACCATCTCCTTTAGCTGTAGCTTGAGCTCAATGAGATTTGGCATGTTCATTCTGTATGGCGTTCTAGATGCTGGTACCGCTCCCGGTCTAAGTTCTATTAAGAAGTCAATATCCCTTCTCGAAGGTAGACTTGGTACTTCTTTTGGGAATACATCCTTGTATTCTCTTAATATGGGGGGGTCCTCTAGCTTTGGTTTTTCATCTTCAACTGACTCCAATTCCTATATTGCATATAAGGAACACCCTTTTCTGCAATACTTCTTCATTTGAAGGGCCGATATTTGTCTCACTGAGACAGGCTTCTGAATCCCTTGGAGGGTCATCTTTCTCCCATCTTCATTTACACATTCTAAAGTTTTATGGTAACAATCCATTTTAGCTTTATGAGAAGCCAACCGGTCCATACCAATCAACAAGTCATAAGATCCCAAGGGAAGTATGTTAAGGGTCACTTGGGTGGGCAATCCACCCATGATGAATTGGCAGGCTAGTATAGCCTCTTCCACCTTTCTTTTGGTCCCAGTGGCTAGTTGTACCAACCATGGTTTAACATGTCTAGTTGATTGCAGTTTACACTTATTGACAGTCTGAGGGGCTACATAACTCAAATTAGAACATGGGTCAATTAAAATAGAAATTGGATGGTTGGCGATCATACCTTCCAGGTCCACTACTGAAGCTTGATGGTCGTCTTGATTATTGTCTAAGGCTGCATAGATTCGTGGAATTCTCCTAGCCACATCATTGATGGTGGTAGCTTATTGGATATTGTATACCCCATTACTATGTGGGCAGTCCCTCAATCTATGATTTTCTCCACAACCCCATCATTTTAAGGGTTCCTTCTTTAGGTTATTGGTCTTTGTTGGGACTATCTGAAAAAGTTTATTTCCACTTTGAGAGGGGAAATTTTGCTGATAAACACTTCTAGCTAGAAGGCTCCCCCTAGAATATTTTCCATAGTTCTTAAATCTTGAGGAGTTAAACATCTTCTTCTAGAATCCCGAACTATTATTTTTCTTCCAGTCCTCGTGGGGTCTTGTCTTGCTCCCAAACTGTTCATAACAGTACCTTGCCTTTTGGATAGCCTCTTATAAGGTCCTTGGTTCGTCAAACTCAATCCTATCACGGTAGGTCTGAGGTAACCCACTAATGAACCACTGCATTTTCTATTTTTCATCTCTTATGTAGGGTACATACCTCAGTAGTTCAAGGAATTTATTGACAAATTCCTCTATGGTGAGTTGTCCTAGCCGGAGTTCATAGAATTCTTTAGTTTTCCCATCCATGTATTTTTATGATAAATACTTCTTTCTAAAGTATTTATCAAACCATTTCCATGACAAGTACTTCTCATAGACTTCTTTCACATTCCTAAGGTCTTCCCACCATATGGAAGCCTTGCCATTCAGGTTGAAGATGGCTATTCGAGCCTTCAAGTTTTCGAAGTAGTCATGGACTCTGAAATACTTCTTTAAACCAAGAAGCCAAGCTTCCGCCTCTTCTCCCTTCTTTATCTCTCCGTCAAAATATGGTGGTTTGGATTTCTTGAACTCTTCAGGACCACAGGTTTTGGAATGCTTCCATTTCTTTCCTTTCTTCTGAGAATGCGAGTTGGCCCTGCCACTAAAAGACCCTTTGGAGTTATAAAATTCCTTTCCAGAGGACTCTCCTAATGAGTACCCCCTGCCTCCAGGTTGGACCTTCTTCACAGTACTTCTCTCAGTGGGGTCACTTATGGAGTCATGTTTTTGGGTCTCAGGTTGACTCTGACCTCTCTTCTTGTGTCGTCGGTCCACATGACTGGTTGCGGGTTCATGTTGCAATTGCCTATGTATGTTGGATAAGATCTGTAGCAAGATTGCATTAATTTCTGTTTGTTTCTCTTGCTCCTTTATCAATATCTAATTGTCATCCTTGAAACTCTGTAACTCGGCCCTGAGACTTCGTATAGTTTTAGCCAAATCCGGAGGAGTTTCCACCGCCCTCCTTTCATTAGATTCCTCGTCTCTATTGTGGGAGCCATCCCTCACTTCATGGCATGTCATCATCCTTTAGTATTGGGGTCTTCCCATGATTCACTGACTGTTCAAGTGTTACCAAAAACACATGTAGTTAGCTAACAGTCTATTAGTTCATGAAAAATACACGGTTTAAAACTTCTTAATGTACACACACAATAGAAGGTTTCATTCATTTCCTTAATAATATTTTTAAATCAGACCTCTTAAGAAAGAGGTAAGGTAGGGTGTCACTCCTTGGAAACTACCCATATAGAGTTATTTAATTGACTTGTCCATGAGCCCAAGCAGACCAAGTGTTGTAACCATGCTCTAATACCATTTTGTAACACACCCACGATGGGCATAATAAAATTTTTGCCTTTTCTCAAGGGACAGAACCCCCGAATTCCTATAGGGGCCTAGCGTAGGCTAGCTCTTCCCTTATCCTCCTCTATGTGACCACTACCCGCGACCATAGGCTTAATTTAAATGGCGCATCGATTTTTGTGACTTCAGAACTTTCGATGCAAGGCGCCCTATCTCATCCAACTCCCGAGTTCTGAAAGGGCTTAATGACCGTTAGCTCCCTCCACTCACGTGACCATTTCCATGACCATAGGCTTAACCTAAATGACGTGTCACATTTCACGACTTCGGGATTTCGATGCAAGGCATCCCAAATTCCCCAACTCCTCCAAGTCTCAAAACCCGATTAGGGGATTAGCAAGCGCTATCCCTCTCACCTATGATCATGATGTGACCTTCCTCTAGGGCTAGGTCCTAGCTCCCATATTTTTTGAGACTTCATGATTAAGAGAATCACGAACAATTCTTCCTTCCTCTCCAAATCTCCAACTCTCAAATATCTAACGGCTCCAAACCCTCTACTAACCAACGACCCATATTAAGTCAACGATTTACCTTCACAACTTTGGGAAAGTCTTCACTTCCATTTTCTTGATAATCCAAATCTCTAAAACCATGACCAAGCTAAATCAACAGTTCACAGGTATCTCTCTATTCAATGACCTAGATTCAATCGAGATTTCACCTCTTATGAAGTTGGGAAACTTGTCCAACTCCTCCTCCTTGGAATCCCGAAGTCCGAAGCTCCGAAATTATTCCACTCTACAGATTAATGGCTCTGAGCCTCCCACAAATCAACGACCCAGACTTTGCTAGGACTTTGCATCTCAAAAAGTTGGAAAGGCTCACTGCCTCCATTCATCGACTCCTGAAATACTAAAATTTCAAAGCACCAGATCAACGGCCTTCAAATCCCCGTGATCTAATGGCTGTAATCGAATCGCAGTTTCGCGATTCGGGAGTTCTAGAAATTTCGTCCTTTGACTCTATTGATGTGTGAGTTAGCGAAATGTTGATAGCCCTCCACATGTCCCTTCCGATGGACGGTTCCCATTTCTTCGAGGTTTTCGAAACTTTGACGAGTCCACTCTCCCACCTACACAAGGGTTAATATCGACGGTCAAGGTAGCTTCCGATGGATCTTTGGATCTACGATCCTGATTCCATCGCTACTTGCGAAGACTACAGGGGTCGAGGCGTTAATGCCTGTGCTCCTCCTCTAGATCCATTGGTCCTGACAGACCTGGGATACTTCCAAAAGGATCTCATATATTCGTCTACCAAACAAAAGGATACTCCCTTTTGAAAATTGGACTCGATATCCTTTCTGAACTTAGGTAACGAAATTCAATTTCTGGGAGCTTCAAATTCCCACGACTCTGAAACCTTCGAGAGGTAACTCCTTCTTTCACACAGTTTCCAGACCCGGATCACATGAACCTTTGGATGGTCCTTGGGTAATTATCCCTAGTCTTATTTGGTTGTTTGGATAAAGACTTGGCTACTTTTCAAAGTCCCTAGGCTACTGACCTGAATGAAGTTCCTTCCTAACTCACCGAGTTATGAGCTATGACACCGGGGCAGGGTAATCTCATGGGTTTACCGTAGTGGTATCCATACCAAGGAGCTTACTTCGAATCTGAGACATGATACAATTCCCTAGGGAAGGTGCCTTCGAGGGATTAAACCAGAACACCAAGAGAATCAGGTAGGTGGGACGATTCTTAGTGGAATGGTCTCATGCTATGGACTTACTCGTTTTATACAGAAACCAACTTTGGCATATAAGTATACACATGGATTCATTATTTCCAATCTAAATTACTAGGAAATCATAGCATACATAAACCATTTATGGACGTATAAACATGAACATGTATCCATGATATTCAATTCAAAATACAAGGCATAAAACACATATCGAAACCACTAGGCATGATGCGATTGCTGAGAGGGGTGCTCGTTTCCACCCAACCATAGGCTCAGTCATTCCTAATGGATTTATCACTGGTCACCCCCAAGCTTAGGCCATGATGCTCTGAGACTCCATCTCTTACTTCCAGCTCAATGGAAGTTGGGGATGAAGGTTACCCTCCTTCTCCCAATACAGGAATAGATGAGGACGAAGGTTACTCTCCTTCTCCTGGCTCTATCTCTATTCCTGTGATCAGAACTCACTTTTTTCTCTTAATCCTTCTTCGGACCCGAGAGTTTTATCTCTCGTCTCTGCATTCTTCATAGGCTTCCCTCCTGTCCACCATGCTTCCCTTCTTGCCCTCGGCAAGGTTGCATATGGCTCGAATCCCCCCATCCGTGGTCAGGTCCAGAAGCCATCCGATGGGCAGTCTGCCCCATCCCTCATTAACTCTTGAGGAGGCCTAATGTAGACCCCCTTCTCCTAGATCCACAGATCAGGATCCACGCAGGATATTTTCCTCTCTTCTGGCCCAAAGTGCTCGACTAGCCCTTCTATTTCACTTTGGAGAAATATGCACCCACAAACGACCTTGAGAAATTTTCCCCTTATATTTTGGAAGATCAAACTTCGCATTTTTGTGAGTCCTGTGGCCGAGTGTCTTATCTCTCAGATCCCCAAAACCTGAAATTATGACACATGGCCTTTTCTCTCTCTATTTCTCCTTCATCTTCGCAATCATCCTATCCCAACTCTTGATTTTCTTCTTGTCTTTGCAGCGTCTGTTAGCTTGTAGTTCATCCCACCACAATGCTGCATGTCCTTTCAATCTTGTGAAATCATGTTTGACCTTCTTGTCTTCCTCGACATCTTCATAATCAAAATAAGTTTCCAGATCTCTAATCCAGTCTAGAAGCTCTTTAGCATCCAGGTTTCCCTCATAAATTGGAATGTCCATTTTGGCTCTTGCACCCATTCTTGCAACAGCTCTAATCAAGCATTCATTTGCGACATCTTCCGCTGAAATTTCTTCTTCTTCATGTTCAACATCATTTTCACTTTTGGAATCACTAAGATCCCCAACACCGACTGTGTGCCTCTGTGTTGTCTCCATGTCCTCAAGTCTGGAGCATAAATCATGTATTTCTCTTTCCATGGCTGGGTCAGGCATCTACCTACCTCTTCTTCTTGGTATTTCCCTTTCCTCTGGCAGGTTGGGTGTTTGCCTATCCCTTCTTCTTGGAAGCATGGTGAATCTTCCTTTTCCTTGCTATAGAAAGAAAAAAAACCTTTCTGTGCTCTAATACCACACTTGACGCAGACCCCCTTCTCCTAGATCCGAAGATCAGGATCTGCGCAGGATCTTTTCCTCTCTTCTGGCCCAAAGTGCTCAACTGGCCCTTCTATTTCCCTTTCGGGAAATCTGCACCCACAAACGACCTTGAGAAAATTTCCCCTTATATTTCGAAAGATAGGACTTCGCGTTTTCGTGAGTCCTGTGGCCGAGTGTCTTGTCTCTCAGACCCTCAAAACCCAAAATTATGACACTTGTCATTTTCTCTCTCTATTTTTCCTTTCTCCTTATCACGATTACAGGAGTCGCAATGTCATGCAACTCATCCCCTCGACCTCTGAATCTCGATTCTCACATTACTGAAACTCCGATGTTCGGTCACCAAAAGAAATCGACGACTATGATTCCCTGCTCGATCCAATGGTCAACACAATTTTCGCTTATCGGGAGTTCGAGACTCTCGATGCCAAAAACCTCATGTCAACACAAACTCCGAATTCCCGAATCTCAATATCCCGTACTGCTATTCTTTTCTGGGCTTTCCACCTTTTCGCAATTTCATAACTTTCATTCCCAAAATGCGTGAGTCTCCTATCTTCAGGATTTGCGAAATGCCGAACCCCGATAAGTCGATGGACTTTCCTATCAAGATTTTTTTTTTCTCAAACTCTTAGATTTCTACCACGCATCCTCCTATGATGGACGGTCCTCAATCATTTCGTGATATCCCGAAATCAAATGCCGAAATGCTCCGCATATTTTCCTCTTGATCCCCGAAATCCTGACATGTGAAATGCCGATGGACTCTTGATCACCGACACGTGTCTCAACAGCCGGACGGTCCTGATTTAGTTTGGGATTTCGCGACTTACGATTCCCTGATGTCACAATTTCTTTGTCAACTCGAAACCCCGGTAGCCGAAATATCAATGGGTTCTTGATCTCTGCCACGTGTCCTAATGAATGGATAGCTCAAATCAAATTCGAGGTTTTCACTATGAAGTAACTCGATCTCCTGTCCTCGAGACTTTCGATATCCCAAATTGCGAAGTCCCGATATCCCAACGCCTTTTGGGACTTTCGCTCTGTTTGTGAGGGTTTAACCTTTGTGCAACTCCTGTCAGATCCCACAACCGACGAGTATCTAAGTGAGGTCTGATGGCTCACAATCTCCTGAGCTTGAAACTTTGGAAACAATTGTAACCCCCATTCTTCTCTGTCATATCAGACGACTGGCGGGACTTCACAAATTCTCTATGAAGAATTTCGACCGTCCATCTCTTCCCTTGAGAACTCTCGCAAAATTTAAACAAAATATTTCTTTGCGTGGATCTTGTCCTTCTGCAACACGATGTCACTACACCTCCTTTCAATTCTTCAAGGCACTTAGCCTCTTTCTTCCCTTCAACGACTCCAAAGGTTCGAACCCTTCCGAGGTTTTCCACGACTTCAAGTCTTTCAGAAAAACTCCTGCTGGCACTCCTTGCTATATACCTTCAAACACTTTCAAGTGTTGAACTCCTTTTGACTCTGCGCACTCCCTGCAACAACAGTCTCTCAACAAATCATTTAGGTTACAAACCCCTGAAGCTTCACTCGGCCTACGCACACTTTTCACGCCTCCTGTGCCTAATTTACACTTCTTCGAGAATGAGAATCGTGTTATCTCTCCTGAGCTTGCAGAGACAAACTCTGACCTTCGTCAATGCACACCTTGCGGATGATTTCACTACACTCCTTGTAGGAAAACTCTTGCTCAACCAGAGAAACAATTGAAACTCATTCTCTATCCTCCCTCTCTTCAGATTTCAAACATTAACATGAAATCATACATTCACACATCAAAGCAAATGTATAACAGGGAATAAACATAATGAGCATAACATTCACAATGCATACATAGAGAACAAATACGACACCGTGAATTTGAATCGAAGCTCTTTCTGTTAATTCAAATTGTTGTACATGGGTGTTTTTCAAACACAGTTTCTCTGCGCCGGCTTTGTATCCTCTTCTCTTGGTAATGTTCTTCACTATCATACAATAATACAATGAGGGTGTCTATATTTGTTTTCCCTCTGCTCCTAAAACTGTCTAATCTGAGAATTCAAAGCTACCTACTAACATAAATTCCTTCTTAGTCCTTCAGATGAGAGCGGGTCGCTCAAGGTATGATTATAATCTATACGTATGCCTCTCCTTAACTATTACATTTACGTTTGGAGCATCCATCTTCAAAAGTTCTTGAACAATTCATCATGTGCCTAAAATGTGTTGGCACTTGCCCCATGATCGCTTGATGTTGGCGATGCTCCTACATCAAGGCCCTTCTCACCTATTAGCCTGACGAGAATTAATTTCTAGGTAGAGGGTTGTTCTGATATGAGCAACATTAACTCCAGTATGGTACTGGTTCGGTGGAGGTTATCACCACCATTCCGGGTTCCCTCCACCACCTTTTCATTAGAAATGGTGGTCTCTCTTTCTTAGAACATCCTCTCTCTCAGAAATCATGCTTTTGTTCCAGAGTTTGTGTTTTAAGGCTATAAAACACACCGTCTAGGCATCCAAAAACGATAATACTTATTAAACAATGAAACAAGGGAAATTAGATCAGAGTTGGTTTCTCAACTGTCTCTGTCTTTCTTCTCTTTGTTCCTGGATGGTTATATCACGTTCAATCGCAGCCCAAGATCGTTCTAACTCGGTTCTATTTGTTGCAGTTTGCAAGATAGTATTGAATAGATTCAATGCAATGCTGGTTTGATCTTGTAAACCGGGTTCTACGTTTGGTTGTCTTCCATTTGGGACTGTCATGGGTGATTTATTTTTTGTATTATTTATAAAAGGGTTTTTAATAAATTGGTTACTTCAGACATTCTAGGTCATACATTGGATAAACAACTTTAAAACTTGAAACAGAAAATAAAGATACAAGTAAGGCCGTTTCCTGGTTCAGTGACAATTATGAAATTGTAAACATCGAAACATAACACAGAGAAATATAAGGCTTCAATCTAGAAATAATCTTACATTTCCGTTACAATAAAGAATGGGGACGAGGGTTTTCTAACAAAAGAGAATATTAAGGAACAGAAGGCTACAGGTCTTAAAATTATTGAAATAATTCCAGAGGAAAAACTGTAGCACATTCA